>RJWH01007338.1:20725-41552 GCA_004363575.1 Solenodon paradoxus | reverse complement strand
GGGGACGGGAGGGAGCGGGGCGGGGCGGGGCGGGGCGGGGGCGGGCCCCTGCGGCGGCCGAGGACTTGGCCTTTACCTGCAGGGGGCGGCAGGAACACTGAGAACAGAAAGGCGCGGGCGGGCTGTTCCGGGCCCTGAGCCGCTGCCGGCGGCGCCAGCCGAGCCGAGCTGAGCGCGGAGCTCGGGGTGCGCCCGCCCGGAGCCGCCCGGCCGCCCCACCATGGACGCGCCCCGGGGCCGCGGCGGGCTGGCGGCGCTCTGGTGCCTCGGGCTCCTGGGGGGCCTGGCGCGCGTCGCGGGCACGCACTACCGCTACCTGTGGAGGGGCTGCTACCCGTGTCACCTGGGCCAGGCCGGCTACCCCGTGAGCGCCGGTGACCGGAGGCCAGGTGGGCGCCCGCGGGCCGTGCGCGGGGCGGGCGGGACCGGCGCCGCCGCCAGCGCGCTGCCTTTGTTCCTCTTTTTAAAGTTTGCGCCTGGGCGGCTGACAGCGCCCGGCTGGAGGGAGCCGGCGGGGCGCCGAGTGCCCTGAGTCACCCGCCACCCTGTCCCCTCTCGGCCTGACCGGGCGGGGTGGGGCGGGGGAGTTGCCACCGCAGGGCGTCGCTTGACCAGAGGGAACAGACGCTCCCCTGCTCCCCGCTCCCCGCATAGGGGGCATGATGCTGGGGTCAAGTGACAAGGCAGACTCGGAAGAGCGACCCCGCGGGGGTCGGGTGTGGAGGGAGCCGCTGTCCCCTTTCTTCCTGCCCCACCTCCGGAGCCTGGGGAGCCGCGACAGGCCCGGGGTCTCCAGGTCAGCTGAGAGGCTGCAGCGCGGGGCCCCCCAGAAGCCACGGGAAGCAGACACGTGCCGTTTGGGGTTCATCGGCCCTCTCCCAGTTCAGGTCTGCCGTCCCACTGGCCAGCCTCCCTCCGGAAAGCTGCCCTGAGCCTGTGTCCACGGTGCCCATGTGTCCAGGACCCCAGAGCTGCGTCCTGGGGAACGGAGGTGGGGTGCGGCCGCCCAGTGAGTCATCCCCCGGGTGGGGGAGGGCGGCGGCGGTGCCTTCCAGGCGCTATTGGCTCCGTGCAGGGCACCTCGACGACCAGCTGCCCCCGGCCAGTCTCTGCCACAGTCTGTGCCCAAAAGATGCAAAGGGCTCGGAGCTGCAGGCCCCAGACCACGGCAATTGCTCTTCCCTCACTTGGTCCCTCTGCCAGCTGGGCACAGGCGCAGTCCTCGCGGGGGGTGCACTGCCCATTCTGTGGCTCAGCCAAGGCGAGGCTGACACTGTCTCCACCTCTGGTGGCACTCAGCGCAGTGACGTCCAGAGACAGCGTGGCTGGGCTTTGAGGACCTGCCTTGCTCTGAGGCCAGCCTGGGCTTGGGAGGTGGGGGCTTCTCCGTGGATGCGGGCGGACCAGTCTTCCCTCCTCTGGAGCGCACCGTGGAATTGCCCCAGCCCAGCCTTGTCCCCGCAGGTAGCAGGTGTCCTCCCAGCCTGGGGGTGCCTGCACCGCATCAGCATCATGTCCCCTCGGTACTGTTTGGTGGGGAGTGGTATTTTCTGCAGTGGTCCAGCTTGGTCAGGGCCCTGCCATTTGGGGTGTCACAGGCGCTGGTCCAGGTCAGGAATCGTGCAAGTGTACTCCTGACCCGAGAGGCGGGCCCAGGGGATGGGATTGGGGCAGGTGCAGTTTCTAGAGATGCCCGGGAGCAGCCATCTCCTCCAGGAGCACAGCTGCCTCACTGCTGGGGTCTGGAGGCCGTCTCCCTGGACGTGGGACCCAGGTCTCCAGCTCGGGTTGGAGCCTCTGACTCGTGACCCTGGAGGAAGCTCCTGGAGAGGTTGCCTGCCCTGCTGATATGATAACCCCAATTTTTGTGGCCTGCTTTTTAAGAGTTTGGGGTCAGAGTCTGAACTGTCTGAATCGGGGTGAGCAGACCCCTCCGTGGGCTGCAGGGCGCGCTGCTTTTAGAGGCATCACGCTCGGGGCTGGTGGCCCGGGTTCCAGTGCAGGGCCGGCAGGTGGCACCTTCAACCTGCCTTGCCTCTGAGCCTCCACCAGCGATGGCCCTGGGCCATCAGTTACTCTTGTCCCACCGAAGCCCCATCACCATGTACGGCTCCAGCGGTGGGCACGGGGAACTTTTTGGTGGGCCATTCTCCTTTGAGGCCACGGAGCCTGTGTTTCTTGGGGTCGCAGTCATGGCCATGATCTCGGTGTGGGTGGCTGGCTGATAACAGCTGTCCTGCCACCACGTGGCCAGCCTTGGGTGGGCGACAGGCGGGGTTTGCGTAAGTCGACCTTTCCTGCTTTCTGAGTGCAAAGGGGCCTAGGCTGGAGCAGCCTGGTCACAGCCTCGTCCGTGGCAGGCCCTACCAGACGGGGGAGCGGGAGCCCTCACCACCCTGTGACCACCCTGTGGTCTTAAATGGCCCCATGGATGCTGGAGTCCGGCCAGGCCTCTTCGTCCCTGCCTTGCCAACGGACACTGACCCCACGCCTCACCCCCCATGGCAGGCCCCCCGACCTCTGGGCAGAGCCCCTCCGGGGTGGGAGCAGCAGGGGGCTGGGCTGTGTGCTGGCTCCTCCCAAGAGGGGTGCTGTGGGGTGGCCTGGCCTGTGTGCCCTAGACGGGAGCGGGGGCACCAGCAGTCACGAGGCAGGTGTGACGGGCAGACTGAAGGACTGGGCTCTGAGTGCAGTGCCCGCCTGCTGCTTCCCGACTGACCGTCTTTGGGCGTCCCTGCGCCTCCCGGGTTGCCGGCTGTGACCTGGGTGGGTTAACACACCGGGGCTGCTCCAGCGTCCAGCGCATAGGCGAGCTCGGTCCTTGGGAGTTCAGGGTGTCTCGGCTCTCGGGGGGCCACCTCCCTCGCCAGACCAGAGCTCAGTGTCTGCAGGAGCCATGTCCTGGAGGCCAGTGGCCCTGATGCCATGGCAGGCCCTCCCCCTCCCCCAGCCTCTTGGGCTAGGCCCCTCTAGACACGGCGCTGGGCTCCGCCCAGTGAGGTATTCCTCCTGTGTCCACGCATGATCACCTCGTCTGTCCCCGCGTGATCACCGCCTGTGTCTGCACATGATCATGTGCCTGTATGTGATCACCGCCTGTGTCTGCACATGATCACCACCTGTGCCTGTATGTGATCACCGCCTGTGTCTGCACATGATCATGTGCCTGTATGTGATCACCGCCTGTGTCTGCACATGATCACCTCCCGTGCCTGTATGTGATCACCGCCTGTGTCTGCACATGATCACCACCTGTGCCTGTATGTGATCACCGCCTGTGTCTGCACATGATCACCTCCTGTGCCTGTATGTGATCACTGCCTGTGTCCACGCATGATCACCTCCCGTGCCCACATGTGACACCTCCCGTGCTCGTGTGTGATCACCTTCTGTGCCTGTGTGCTCCATGACTATTCCCCTCCAGGGCCCCCTTGGGGTCGTGCGAAGGCTCTCAGCTCCAGGGAAGGGGTGTCCTTTCCAGCCCATGTTTTACTGCCCCAGCCCACCTGACTGTCACTCATGGCAGCCCTACAACCTCCCACCACTCCCTAGTTCCTGGTCCCCTGGTTCCCCTGGTTCCCTGGTCCCCAAGCCTCTCCGGGCCTCTGTCTACACCATTAACCTTGTTCCTTCCATCTGAGGAGGCGCAGAGGGGTATCTGGGTCATCTGTCCCTCCCCTCTGGGGTCTCGCTGGTGGACTTGGTTCTGCACCAAGGGTCGCCCTGTCCCAGGCAGAGGCGCTGGCCTCCTGGGGTTTGTTTTGTCATTTCTGGACACCAGACAGTCTATGGGTGGTGTGGCTTGGTGATGGCGCAAGGATGGGGACGTGGAGCAGCCGGGCTCCACAGCCCACGGCAGAGTGCAAGGTGGGTGCCTGGAAGGCCAGTGTCTACTGGGGGTGTGCAGGGGGCTGGCCAGCGTGGGCCTGGCAGATTCGGAAGAATCAGAGACCCCTCCACCCTGCTTCTGGGAAGGCGTCATCCCCATGGCCACGTTTCCCACTCAGCCGAGGCCCGGCCCTTGGAAAACATCGTCTCCTCTCCCCATGGAGCCAGGCAGGGTAGGGCCGGCTGCGGGCGTGGTAGCTGGCTGGCTCCCTGCCAGGTGTGGTCCGCGCCGGTGTGTCGCGTCTGTGGAGCCTGCCAGCCAGACGCTCGGCTCGTAGGCTTAGTGAAGAGCATCTGTTTCTGTCTCGCCCTTGATGACCAGACAGCAGCGCCCTTTTCTGGCCTGGGGCGCTGGTGGTTGTGAGGCTGGCCCCTGGGAATGGCCTCTGAGCCGGCCCTCTGCTCTGGGCCATGGCCGCCCTCCTTCTCTGGGACTCCTGTGCAGTGGGGGTCCCGTCCTCCCACACGGTGTCTGATGGCCAGTGGCCCCTTGGCCGGGCCTCTCCTGAGGCCCAGTTGATGCAGGCGGCCCAGGGAGGATGGAAAGGAGCCCAGGACCCTGGCCCTTCACACCTCAGCACTCGCACAGACGGCGGCTCAGGCCAGGCACGACTCGGTGTGTGAGGTGCAGCCCTGGGCCTCCAGCCCCGGGGAGTCTTTGCAGCCCCTCCATCTGCCCACATGGCCCCCGGGGGCCTTTGGGCCTGTCTGCTGCCGGTCAGCACTGCCTGTGGCCTGCGACTCAGTGCAGAGGCCCAGGGAGCAGGTGGCCTGCACTCTTGGTTATGTGGCCTCAGGTGTGAGGTGGGCTCTTGGAATTCGGTGCTGGGAACATCTGCTGGGTCCTGTCTGGGGGTGCCCACCCAGGACCCCAGACCGACACCCAGGTAGCAGCCGCACTGCTTGCCTCAGCTGTGAGCAAACACAGGGGCCTTTTCTTCTCTCCGTCTGGAGGCTGCAAGCCTGAGCCCCATGCCCCCGTGAGCCCCACTTACAGGCCTCATCCCTCCAGCGTGGCCGCTCGCTCGGACTTCTCCTCCTGGGCTCTTAGCAGGACCCCGGCCACTTGTCCCAACTGAGCTTATCTTCATCCATCACAAAACGCACCTGCTTCCAGATACGGCCACTTTCTGGGGCACTAAGTGGACCTGGCCTGGGGGCACTGTTCTACCTGGTGCCCCGCCTCCGCCCTCTCCTGGGTGCCCCCTCGCCTGGGCGGGGCTGTCTCCTGGGGTCAGCTTCTGCTGGGGGCTGGTCCCCCGGGGAGCGGCGGTGACGCTGCGTGTGGACAAGCCCCAAGCTGCGCCTCCCCGCCGGGCCGGCTCCCCCTGCAGCCACGGGTTCTGGGCTGAGCCGCTGCTGTCCTCGTGCCTGCTGTTTTCAGAGGTGGCGACTCTGAGTAGGGTGGCAGGTGAGGGCACGGCCCTGCCCTCTCTCCGCTCTGGCTCTGGCACACGTGGGTGAGGGGCCGGGCTGTCGGTGTCCAGGCCTGAGAAAAGGGACTTGGGGCCTGGGGTACCCGGGCCGTGCAGAGCAGGGCTGCATGGGTGCTGTGCTGACCCGGCCGTCCCTGTCGTCCCTGCCCAGATGTGGACGAGTGCCAGATGCACAACGGCGGCTGCCAGCACAGCTGCGTGAACACGCCCGGCTCCTACCTCTGTGAGTGCAAGCCCGGCTTCCGGCTCCACGCGGACGGCAGGACCTGCCTGGGTAAGCGCCACCTCCTGCCGCACTGGATCTGGGTCCCTTGTCTGTTCTGAGAGGCCTGTGGCCCGGCTCAGCGGGGCTGCCGTCGTGACGGCCCATCTTGCTGTGGACGCCGGGCACCACCGACCCGAGCAGCGGGGCTCCAGCAACGACGTGACAGAGCGAGTGTATCTGAGGCCCGGGTCCCCTGTGGCCCTGGCCGAGCACCCTCTGTGCCACACCAGCTGGGGTGCCAAGGCCAGGGCTGGGGGTGCTCGTGACTTGAGGAAGAGCCTCTGGCCACCCCCCATCAAGGCTCCTCTGTGGCAGAAGTGTGGCGGTGAAAGCGGGGCTCCAGGCCAGGCGGTACCGCCCCTGGATTCTAGGGACACTTGGGGACTCACTGGGTGGCGGAGGAGGCCTGGAACCAGGCCGGGGACGCCTCTCGGCATGCGGAGCTGGGATTCCCATGCCCAGGCCACCCGCCAAAGCCTCGGAGCTCAGGGTCAGGCTGCAGCAGGCGGACGGGGTCGCCTGGCAGCCAGAGCCTGGCTTGGCTTCTCTGTAGGTCTTGGCTGCAGTTCCCCTGGCGAGCAGGGGGCGCTGGGCCAGAGCGCACGGAACTCCAGACACAGGTGTCTGGGCGCAGGGCTGAGCCCTCCCTGCGGTTTGGGAGGGCTGCTGGGAGGCTGCGTGGGTTGTGCCCTTGGGCGTGGGGCGCAGGCGCCCCTGGACAGGCAGGCAGGCTGTGCGTAACCTCCTGCCAGCAGCTTAGCTGCTCGGTGCGGGCGGCTGGCCAGCCCTGGGGGGGCGCGCCCGGCATACTCTCACATGTCCGGGCCCTCGGGAGTCAGGCAGTCACCCGTAGTGTTGCTATGACCGGAAAGTGGAAACAGATGCAGGAATGTTGCGATGTACTTCAGACAAGTAGGATGGGGTGCAAACCCCCGCTGCTGCTTGGTGGCGGCAGGGCGGGGGGAGCTTCTCGGTGTCCATGCCCAGGGGCCCCTTAGCCTCTGGACCCTCGGTTCCCCCAGGCCCTGATGCCCCTTCCCCGGGGATGGTTCTTGGGAGAGGGCATCCCTGAGGCTGGACCAGTGTGGGCCAGGCCTGGTGACTGCCCGCTGCCCTGCCCCCCGCTACTGTGCACCCCCGATGAGGGACCTGGGGCCGGGGCCCTCTCCCCGGTCTCTGCGTCCCCACGTGGCTGTCACTGAGCCGCGGGAGGGAGGTGGGTGGTGATGGGCATGCTATGGGGTTTTGGAGGCTCTGCTGTGACTCTGGGGGTCCAGCAGCCCAGGAGGGGTGCACTCGGCTCCGCCTGTCCATTGCTATGCTGGGCCTCTCCCTGAAGCCAGGCCCACTGCGCTGCCTTCAGCCTCTCCTGGGCGCTGTCGGAGTGGACCCCCAAGGTCTTGATTGGGCTACTTATTTTTTATCTTATCTACCCCCCAACCCTGGGTCTCTACCCAGGTCCACAGGCTTTACCCAGCCCACACCTTAGCTGTCCTCACGGTCTGAGGGGTGTGGCTGGGGAAACGTGATCACTTAAAGTGACTGTGGGCTCTAATGCCCCACGACTGGACTTGGCCCCAGCTCCCCACGGCCACACTGGTGGGTGAGTCCCAGGGCCCCAGGCGCTGGCCCCACCTCCTGGCTGTGGGTGTGGCGAGGGTGCAGGTGCTGCCCCTCCCCAGCTGGAGGTGCTCTTGTGCTGCTGGTTGGCCAGACGTGGCCTCATTGACCGCAGCTCCCAGTGGGAAATGCATGCAGGGCCCCGGGCCGCACATCCACACACACCTGCCTGCTAGGGGCAGGTTCTGTGTGTCTGGAATTCCTGGGAGCGGGCGGCTTGCCGGCACCGGGCTAGCCCTGGTCTCCTGACAGTGTTGGGTTTGACGTGGGTTTGTCAGCTGTGCTCATTGGGAGCTACCTTCCTGGGGACCTGGGAACCCACCCTTCTTGTTCACGTGTCCTTGTGCTGTAGGGACCCTACCTGCTGGCCGGGGGTGGCGGGGGGCAGCCGGCATCTCCATCAGGGCTGAGGGGCTCCAGGTGCCCACTGGGGGCCACTGCCCAGCCCATGCCTGGCTGCTGAACTCTGAGGGCTGAGGGGAGTGGGGCTGGAAACCTGCTGCTGGGAGGTGAGGTGAGCCCCCTCCCAGGCGCAGGGCATGGGGAGGAGCAAAGGCCCTCGCTGGCGCAGAACACCCCAGGGCCCCAGCAGCTGGTTGAAGGGAGAGTCGGGATTGGAGCCTTGCCCCTCCCCCCCACCCCCATGCACACAGCCAGCTGTGGGGCAGGTTTACAGATGGGGCACAGCTGCTTTGAGCCTCTCAAGGAGGGGGAGGGGCACTCTGCGGGCGAGCAGGGACAGGCCTGGCCCCCAGCAGCTTGGAGGGAGATTATAGAGCAGCAGGAGGTCGGGGTGGAGAAGGCGCCCCCAGAATGTGACCTCCTTCCGTGGGTGGCTTGGGTGGGGCCGCCCTGTGTTCTGGGAGCTCGGGGTGGTACCACTTCATGAGCACTGAAGGCTGGGGACCCCCAGAGAGGACTGTTTCAAGGGGGCCTTGAAACACACAGGGGCTCCTGGAAGAGTGTCCCACCTGCTGGAGGCTGGGAGAAGACAGGCGGCCAACCTTTTTGTATCCCTCTGGTGCAAAAGTTCTTGGGAACGAAAGACACAAAGTTTCAGCTCTTCACAGAGAATCCTAAAGGTGTTCCTTCAACCCAGAGCTAGAGAAGTGTGGGTTCTGGGCCCCCCAGACCCCCAGACCCCGCCCCTCCCCCCAGCCTGGCCTCAGGAGAAGCAGAAGCAGCAGGGACTTTGCCCTCCTGCTGTGTCCCCTTCCCTCCCCCACAGGTGGGTGATGGGGTCACTGAGTGGTGCAGACCCTCAAAGCAGGCGCAGGGCCACTGAGTGCTTTCTCTTGGGGAACCCTGTCCTCTGTGCGTGCAGCTGGGCTCTCGGGGGCCAGCGGGACACCTGTGTGGTGCTCCCTTCTGGGCCTGGGACAGACCGTGACATGTCCTGGGGGGGAAGGGGGCCACCAGGGCGGGTCTGAGGGCCCCGCTTGGGTCACCCCAGTGAGGGGACAGTGAGGGGCTCCATGGGTCCTCCCACTTTGCTTGGAGGCCCTGGAGGCTGCCTGGTCGCCGAGCTGCAGCTGGCAGTGTCGGGCTGGCGCCCAAGCCGCAGAATGTAGAGTCATGGGCTGCTCTGCAAAGCTCATCCAGCAAGATCGCAGATGCTGTTCTGGGAATGTTTTCCCAGCTCTCTGAACCCCGAAACAGCTGCACTTGTCCAAAGGGAAGGCACCCTCCCAGCAGGAGGTCAGTAGGAACTGAGTCTGGACTAGAAGTCTGCCTGCCAGGCAGTTGGCGGGAGCTTGGGAAGGGGCCTGTCTTGGCTTTGCCTGGGACCAGGGCCCCAGAAGTCAGGCTGCCAGCGCCCAGGGAAGCCAGACAGTCGGCACAGAAGCCCCGTTGGGAAGGCAAGAGCAAAGTGGGGCCTTGGGGGGATGGCAGATGGCGGGCAAAGGGAGAGCGGAGCTGGAGAAGCATGAGATGTGGCGTATGGTGTGGGCGGGAGTGGGTGGAGCCTGTGATGTGGGCGGGGCGGGAGCATGTGGTGTGGGCGGGAAAGGGGGCGGGACGTGCGAGCTGTGTGATGTGGGCAGGACAGGGCTGTGGCATGGGAGGGGCGGGGCTTGCTGTGTGATGTGGGCGGGGCATGGAGCGAGCTGTGGGAGGAAAGGTGGAGGTGGAGGCTGGGCTGTGCATTCCAGGGCTTCACCCTGCGGTGGATGGGCACTGGGCAGGACCTGGGTCCTGGTCCCTGCTCTCAGCACTGCTGCAGGGTTGCCTCGGGTACCTTCTCTGGGGCTCGGCTGGTGGCGTGCAGTCTGAGTTTGGGACCTGCAGCCCCCAGGCTCCCGCCCCTGACGTGTGGGCAAGGGCAGCGGCTTAGAGGCTGCCATGGACTGTGCCCCGTGCAGCCTGGAAGCCCCATTGAGGGTGGGGGACTGGGCAGGACATATGAGGAGAGCAGTAGGCGTCCCCTGAGGTGGGCTTCCCCTCCTGGTCCAGCCAGGTGGGCCGGTCCCTTCCTGTCCTGCCAGCTGGCCCTGTCCCCAGCGCTGGGCTCCCTAGATGGAAGCTGTGGTGGCCACTGACCACGCGTGGTGTGAGGCTCTTGGATCCAGAACCAGCCAGTCTGAGGGCATAATTACAAAACCTCATGAAGCCTCCGGGTTGGAACCCAAACCGCCAGGCTGGGTTTGGAGGTCTGAGCAAGTGGGCCGCCGGCGTGCCAGGCTGGGGGCCGGGAGAGCCACAGAGCGTCCACATCTGCTGCTCCCACGCTCTCAGCCACCCCAGTGGGCTGCAGCCCCAGTCCCTGCTCCTCCTAAACCTCCGAGGGCCAGACCTGCCAGGACAGGCAGAGCGGCCCTGCCCTGCTGGGGCCAGTCTCCGCCCCCTGGGTCCCATTCCTTCCGGCAGCTGCCCGGCAGGGCGCCCCTGCTGGCCGGAGGTGGCGTTGCAGTCCGCTCAGCGTGCCGGCGGAGGAAGCCCAGTCTGGAATTTGGGAATCTGCGGTGGTGTATTTGCTCAGACGGCCGCAGCAATGCTCCGCAGCCCGGGAATTCCTGCCTCAGGGGCTGACCAGTGGGATTCCTGGTGAGAGTTTTCCCTGGCCTTGAGGTGCCACCTTCTCCCTGCCTCCTGACAGAGAGCCATTGTGTCCCTTCTTCTGAGGACACAAATCCTGTTGAATCATTCAAGCTGATTTGCCTGCATAGAAGTCCTGCCTCCAAGTGCCACCACTTTGGGGGTTGATTTCGGGGAGCCCCCGTGGGGATAACCCCCATCTCCTGGTGGCCTCAGCGCTGCTCCAGGTCTGAGGAGCGTGGTCCTGATTTGTGATGTGACCCCCTGTGAAGCTTCCCTTGTAACCTGGGTGGGGGCCACTGGACTTATCACCATGGCCGGATCTGGCAGTGACCCAAGGGGCCCGGACACTTCCCCACCAGGACTGGGTACTGAACACGCAGAGGCTGGCCCTCCCCTGAGCTGCAAGCCAGGCCCGAGAAAATCCGCCTCCTTCAGCTTTCCTGGAATCTGAGGCCTGGGCTGTGCTTGATGACACAGGCTTGGCTCCCTGCTGTCATGTCTGAATGTGACGACATGTGCCGCGGAGCAGGGGGCCTGAGGGTGCTGGCACATGGGAGACCAGCCCCTCGGCCTGTGCTCCCCTTCCCCTGTCCACGACCCCCGTGTCTGAGCGCCGCTGGCGCCTTCCTGGGGGCTCCGCCTGTCTGGAGGGGGTCCTGCTGCCCTCCCACAGCTCCCTGGTCCCTGCTTGCAGCCTGGTGCCCATCCAGCCCCTGCCCACTCCAGGCCCTGCTCCGTGTGCCTGCCTGGCCTGCCAGCAGGGGCCTCTGGTTCCGATTATGTGTCCCGACAGCGGTGCGGCTGTGCTGTGAACACAAACAGAGCCCAGGATGGGGCCGCTCAGGCCACCCTCGGGACTTCTGGAGAGGTGGCCGGGCCTAACGGGGTGCTGTCAGGTGAGGCCGGCCTGGGCTCGGGGCCAGGACAGTCGCGGTAGGTGGGAGGAGGGCGCAGAGGCTGACGGGACATGAGATAATTGTGCTCCGCTGCCTCAGTCCTGTCCAGGCCTCGTGTCTCCACCGCATGGGCTGGGCTGGGTGTAGACAGAAAATAGCCGTCCCTGCCTCTCCCTGGCGTCCCCCACCCCCCCGGCTCAGTCCCAGGAGGGGACCCTTGGCACTTGCTCCCCTGCAGCTCGCCCCCTGTGGGGCTCGTGGGCTGTGAGTGCTGTGTTTGGATTTTTGAAATGCTGGTTTTGAAGGACGTCCACCTTTGACAGACGGCGAGGCCGTGGCCTTCCCAGAGCCCTGAGGCCACTCTGCACAGCCCTGAAAATGTGCTCCCGGCTCTGTGGCCGCAGTGCCCCTGCCGCCGGGGCAGCGTGCTGCTCAAGGACCCCACGTGTGTCCGCACTCGGGCCCCCACCTGCAGTGCCCCACGGTCTTGCTGGCAGCGGTTGGCGTAGGGCTCTCAGGTGGGACAGCCGGCCACACCTCCCGGGACACCAACTCGCGGGCTCATGGCTGTGCTCGTGGGCGCAGGGCCCACTCCTCCCTAGCCACCGGGTGTCTGTTGGAGACTAGGTGGGCCCCCAGGGCCCCCCTTGCCTCGCCAGCACCCCCTTCCTGGCATGGCCCCACCCACCACTGAATGCACAGCGTTCATTCTTGGCCAGGCTGACCCGCAGAGCTGCACCTTGTAGGGGCCAGAACGTGAAGACCCAGACCCTGGGCACTCAGGCTGCGTGCCCACAGGTGCCAGTCTGCTGGCCTGTCAGCCCTGTGTTGGGCTGAGAAGTGAAATCAAGCCCATGACCTGGACAGGAGCAGTGTCTGCCCCTTGAGCCCGTGTCTGGGATGACATGGACAGGTTGAGGGGCTTGGGGTGTCCCTGAGGGTCTCTGGCAGGAGGCGGTTCCTGGTTCCATAGCCACCCCTGGCCCTGGGCTGGGCAGTTCTCCAGGAGCCTGGGCGTCTCTCTGTCCCCAGCCATCAACTCCTGTGCTGTGAACAATGGTGGCTGTCAGCAGCACTGTGTCCAGATCACGGTGGCGCAGCACCGCTGCCAGTGCCGGCCCGGCTTCCAGCTCCAGGAGGATGGCAAGCGCTGTGTCCGTGAGTGCGGGCCTGGGGGTCCAGTGCGGGGGGCGCTGGGGGTGGGCCTGGGGGTCCAGCGCAGGGGTTTACTGAGGGTGGGGCCTGGGGATCCAGTGTAGGGGGTGCTGAGGGCGGGGCCTGGGGATCCAGTGCAGGGGGTTTGCTGAGGGCGGGGCCTGGGGATCCAGCACAGGGGGGTGCTGAGGGCAGGGCCTGGCCCTCAGGCTGTGCGCTGGGGTCGAGTCTGTGGTTGGGGTGCAGGGTGGCTAAGGGCCTCCTGTGTGTAAGCCCTGGGCTTGGAGTGGACATTTGGGACCCTGGTCCTTGCCCTGGAGCAGAGGAGACAGGCCCCATCTGGGACCTTCCCTGAGACCTCAGGGCTGCCAGTCACCAACGGAGGTGCATTGCTGATGGAGAAGGTGGCGTGTGCCCAAAGCCCCCTATTCCCATAGGTGTGGGGGCGAGTGCTGAGACAGCACGAGTTCCCTGCCTGGTCTCTTGGGTCCTGGTCCAGGAGTGAGGGGTCGTGAGGTCATGGACTGAGGTGCTGGCAGCGGGCGTCCTGGCCCCCTCAAGGGGCTGGCCTGGAACCCTGACTTCTGAGGCTTTGTGAGGGGGCGTCCTGGGTGCCTGCGCCTGGGAGGGGGCGCGCACCGCCAGGCACCGGGCAGGAGCGGGGCGCGAGGGCCCTGGGGCAGGCACCCAGCTCCACCGGGCCCTCGCTGCCCCTTTGGCTCGCCGCTCCGGGCCGTGCCGCAGGTAGGAGCCCGTGCGCGGACCGGAACGGCGGCTGCATGCACACGTGCCAGGTGCTCCAGGGCCGCGCCCACTGCCAGTGCCGCGCGGGCTACCGGCTGGCGGCGGACCGCAGGGCCTGTGAAGGTAGGGCCCCGGGAGGGCTCGTGCGGGCAGGGCTGGGGGGCTGTGCAGGCCCACCCTGGGTGACAGGCGCCCCTCGGGGACCACAGGTGCTTTTCATTTCCATGTGTCCGCGTTCCCAAAGCCACACCTGCTGGTGGGGGGGCTCCTCCAGGTGTCCCTCCCGCCTTGTGTCCCTGGGCGCCCCTAGCGTCGCCCCTTTCCCCAGCGACGCCTCCTTCTGGAGCGTCCCCCTGTGCCCGGCTGCGGGGCCACTGTGCCTGTTCGGTCACTCTCCCACGTGCAGCCCCCTTGCAAGCAGCTCTGAACGAGCAGCAGGGGTGGGGGGTCTGTCCGCATCCCCCACAACCCTGAGGGTCTCCGCGGTGCATCGGGGCGGGCAGCCCTCAGGCCCCAAGGTCCTGGCCGCCAGAGAGCCCTCCCACTAGGGAGCCCCCGGGGCCACGTGTCCTGCGCCGCAGCCCAGCACCCCGTCCGGTCTCTCGCGTGCAGACGTGGATGAGTGCGCCGCGGGGCTGGCCCACTGTGCCCACGGCTGTCTCAACACCCGCGGGTCCTTCAAGTGCGTGTGCCGTGCGGGCTACGAGCTGGGTGCCGACAGCCGGCAGTGCTACCGTGAGTAGGCAGTGGGCAGCACCGGCTGATGGCCGCGGGGGCCCGGGGCGGCACACGACCCCCAGTCCCATGCGTTTCCTTCTGGCTTTGGCAACGGAATGGAGCCCCTTGTGGGTCAAGGCGGCACTGGGCAGGGGTTCCGGGGGCCCCTGGAGGGCAGGGGGCGGTCTCTGGGAGCAGGGCACAGGCCCGGGGCTAGGGCTGCAGACCCCACCGGACCTGTGCGCCTGCGTTCGGGCCTAGTGGGCCTGTGTGGGGTCATCCAGACGGCCACTCACCCCATGACGGGTCTCGCCACAGGGATCGAGATGGAGATTGTGAACAGCTGTGACACGGACAGTGGGGGCTGCTCCCACGGCTGCAGCCACAGCAGTGCCGGGCCCCTGTGTACCTGTCCCCACGGCTACACGCTGGACGAGGATGGGAAGACGTGCGTTGGTGCGTCCCGCCCTCCGGTCCGGCCCCGGGACCCATGCCATGACCCGGGAGCTCCCTGCACCCACCCCATCCTGCTCTTTCTCCCTGGGGTGGGGTGGGGGTGGCCTGGGGGAGGAAGGCAGTGTCAGGAGCCCTGCTGACACCCACCTCTTGCCGGTTCCCCCTCCTGCTCCAGCACCTGAAATGCCATGGGGGGCCCTCTCCTACTCTTATCCTGCAGCCTCAGTCTGCCCCCATGGCAGGCAGGGTGACCCTGGGACCCTGCATCCGTGTGCAGGACCAGGAGTGTGTGCCTGTCTGGGGGGCTGTGGGTGTCGCTGAGGGGTGTGGGCGTGCAGAGGCGGTCGGTTTGTGAGCTTGGGTGGGGTGTGCATGTGACTGCACGTGGCTGGTTCGCATGAGCTGTGGGCGCAGGCGCCCTGGGCGCACCTGGTGTGGGTGTGCGTCGCGGGGCTGCGGTCGGGCTGGGTGCAGGCGCTGTGTCCCCGCAGACATCGACGACTGTGCGGATGTGCCCTGCTGCCAGCAGGCCTGCACCAACAGCCCAGGCGGGTACGAGTGTGGCTGCTTTGCCGGCTACCGGCTCGGCGCAGACGGCTGCACGTGTGACGGTGAGCGCGGCCCCGCGCCTGACAGCCCACAGCCCACCCTGGCGTCTGCCACACTCTCTGAGCACCGGCGGTCACCGGGCTGTGAGGACGGGTGGTCCTCGGGACATTCGGTGGTCACGGGTCAGTCACGCAGTGGGGCCGGCGTCCAGTCTGCTGCAGCCTGGCCTCCCCTAAGCAGGGTGGCGCGGTCACTCTGATCCGGGGGTGGAGAAGCCCCGGAGTCGCCGGCCCCAGGGGACCGGCCCCAGTGGTGGCTTTGCCTGCAGACGTGGACGAGTGCGCCTCCAGCCGAGGCGGCTGTGAGCAGCTCTGTGTCAACCAGGCCGGCTCCTTCCGGTGCACCTGTGTGGCGGGCTTCCGCCTGGACGAGGACCGCAAGGGCTGCACCCGTGAGTCCTGCCTGTCCCCGCAGGGACCTGCCTTCCTGGCCCTGCTCCCGCCTTCCTGGCCGGGGTCCCACTTGCACCTGGCCTCCCTCTGCGACGGGCAGGGGCACAGGAAGCGGGAAGGGCTGGTCCGACAGATGTTCGCAGGACAGGCGCAACTCCTGGGGTCCCGGGCCATGTCCTGCCCAGGCGAAGGAGGGGACCAGACCTGAGGAGACTGCAGAGGGACAGAGAGCTGGCGGACCCCGCCCCAGGGGCTGTGAAGGGCCCGTGGGTAGGGTTGGGGTGGGGGCTGCCGCCAGGCGCCAGAGGGCTAGGAGGGCTGGGGCGAAGGCGCTGATGGCCCCTTGGCTCTGCAGCCCTGGACGGGGAGCTGGATGGCCGGCGGCCCTTTGCGTGGCCGCTCCCGCACATCGCCGCGCTCCGGGAGGAGCTGCCCCACTTCTTCCAAGACGAGTACGTGGGGGCCGACGAGGAGGAGGCGGAGGCCCGGGGCGAGCACACGCTCGTGGAGAAGTTCGGTGAGAGCAGCAGCCCAGGGCCTCCCTCAGGGACGGCAGCAGCCACGCTGGCGCGCTTCGTCCGGCCGGGCTCTGCGGCGGGAGGGCCTGTGCGTCCCCAGCCCGGGAGGCCTGCCCCCGGGTGGGGCTCCCTGAGGCTCCACAGCCGTCTGGCCTCTGGGGCCTTGCTGGGCTGCGGTGTCGCCTGCGCCCGTCCTCCGGCCCACGGGACGGAGCCAGACCCCGAGCCCTGGGCTGCGAGCTGGCCTGAGGCCGCCCCTGGGCTGCCCGCAGTCTGCCTGGATGGCTCCTTCGGCCCGGACTGCAGCCTGACCTGTGATGACTGCAGGAACGGCGGGGCCTGCCTCCCCGGCCTGGACGGCTGTGACTGTCCTGCGGGCTGGACCGGGCTCGTCTGCAACGAGAGTGAGTCCACGGGGGTGGCCGGAGCACCCTCGCACCCACACGGCTGTTAGCGGCTGTCCTCTAGGGGGCGCTAGGAGATCCCAGACTGGCCAGGCCGGGCGCCGGCCCCGCAGATGTCCAGTTGGTGGGGTCCCAGCGACCAGCAAACCCACATCAGAGGGAGACATAGGGTGTCTGACCAAGAGCAGCTAGTGGCTGAGGCCAGCGCTTGCGTCTGGCGCAGGACGACCTCCCCAGGCCACAGTGAGTCGGTGGCTGAAGCACATCTGGCCAGGGCTCTTCCCGCCTCTGGCCCTGGACCAGGGTGGCACTGGAAGCTGGTCTAAAGGGCTATAGAGTGGTGACTGTGTCTGCCGTGCACATGGCCGTCTTCTTCTGAACCCAGCAGCTCGCACTCCAGCAGGGCTTCAGGGGTCCTTGGTGGAGGGTGGTGGGGACACTCATGTTCCCTGTCCCCCTGCAGCGTGTCCTCCAGACACTTACGGGAAGAACTGCAGCTTATCCTGCAGCTGTCAGAACGGCGGCACGTGTGACCCCGTGGCGGGGGCTTGCCGCTGCCCTCCGGGTGTCAGCGGAGCCCACTGCGAGGACGGTGAGTGTGGCCGCCGCGTGCCCAGGACACCCCTGGGGTGCAGGCTGCAGAGATGCCTGCCCGCACCCTTCTGGCCGCCTGCCCTGGGGCCAGCAGAGCAGGGGTCTCTAGCCATTGCCTGTGCTTGATGGCGAGTCTGCGAGGCCTGCCTCAGTGGGCGGCGGGGCCCTGATGGGAGAACAGCACTTTGGATGCGTCCCTGGAGGTAGGAGCCCCTTCTGGAGAGTATTCAGGCAGATTTGATGACTGGGTGAGATTATAGGAGTCACACCTGGGCCTGGGGCCTGGGGCTGGTGCGTGTCTCTTTCTAACGTTCTGCATTCCTGGAGGCATCAGTCACGTAAATAGGTTTTCCAGGTGACCTCTGGTGCCCCATCTTGAAGTCTTCAGGCCTCTCCTGCAGGAAGGTAGCTAACGCACCATGAACGTTCCTCCTTAGCCAGTGGGGGCAGGCGTCCTGGAACCCACCCCGGAGCTGGGGGGCCGTGAGCTGGGGGGCCATGAGCTGTGCAGGGCGCTCCTCTTCCCGTGGGTCACCTCGGCTCGCTCAGCGGCCCTGCCTTTCTTCCCTTCCCTGCCATTCTGTTCTGCTGAAGTGTGTGTCCAGGGCTGAGTTCCATGGGTCCTGGGTGGTGGTGCTTGCGGAGACAGTCCTGTTGGTGTCCTGCTGGCAAAGTGCCCCGGTACAGGCTTGAGGAGTCCCCAGGGAGGCCTCAGCCAGCACTCATGCCGGAGGGCTCCTCGGGCCTGAGTCCGCCCCTGGGCTCCAGGCGGTCCTGGGCAGACGGCCGCCTCCCTGGTCTCTGCCTCCAGCCTCCTGTCCTCTTCCGAGGGCACCGAGTTTTGGCCTGTGGGAGAGGACATGCACGGGACGCGTGTGGGGGTCTCCATCCCACCCTGCAGCCCCTCGCACCCTGCCCTGAGCTGGAGCGCTACAGGAGGGAGCTGTCCAGGCCCTGGTCCCGCTGTGGGACGGACTTGGTGCCACTGTGGGCTGGAAGGCAGCACTGCTGCCGGGGCCGGCGCAGCAACAAGGACGCCTGTGCCGAGGCGCCTGTTGGCCACCGTCCTGGCCACAGGTTCTGGGGGCCCAGCTAGCCAGGGCGGCAGCTGCGTCCAGGGCTCCTCCTGTGTTTGCGCTGCCCTGGGCTCGTCCTCACCTGCCTCAGGCGTCTCCTTGTCTGGGGCGCAGGGTCCTCAGGCTGCTGGTGACCACGAGCAAGTGGCCAGGTCACTCCTGGCGCCTGTGCGGGCAGCGGGCAGTGTCCTCGGGGAGGGGACCGCACCCGTCAATCGCTGGGCCCCTCCCCAGGCTGCCCCAAGGGCTTCTACGGCCAGCATTGCCGCAAGAGGTGCCTCTGCGCTAGCCGGGGCCGGTGCCACCGCCTCCACGGTGCCTGCCTGTGCGGCCCGGGGCTGTACGGCCGCTTCTGCCACCTGGGTGAGTGCCGCCCGCCCCTCCCGCAGCCAGGGGACCATAGCGCAGGCCAGGCTGTACACGGGCTGGAGCGCTGGCCTTCTCACCCGCATCCGGCTTGAGATGACTATCCCCCAAGGCCCCGGGGCTCAGTGAGGCCCCCAGCTGACGTGGGGTCTGCAAGCCTCGCCCTTCAAACTGAGCTGCCCGCAGGGCGTCCAGACTGGAGGGTGGCCCCCCATGTCCAGGGCTCATCTTAGCTTTTGGAAATCCCTGGTAGCAAGGCCTGAGCCGCCATCAGGGTTCCCCCTCCTGGGGCCACAGTCGGGGGGTTGTGGACGGTAATGGGGGAGAAGGTGGTGGGCACGTGGGCTCCACGCCGGGAGCAATTCTGTGGGAGCCGGGCTGCAGGGCTGGCTGTGACGTGGGCCCGTTTCCCGGTGACAAGTGGGCAACGTGTCCCAGTCCCCGGGGACGCCCGTGACTTGCCAGCCCTGTGCTGGGTCCAGCATGCAGCCCGTCGGGGGCTGGGGCCCGTGGGGCGGGCGGGGCCGGTACTCCAGCGAGCAGCCCCCTCATGGCTCTGGGGTGCAGCCTGCCCGCCGTGGGCCTTCGGGCCGGGCTGCTCCGAGGAATGCCAGTGTGAGCAGCGGAACACGCGGGCGTGCGACAGGCGGGACGGCAGCTGTTCCTGCAAGGCAGGCTTCAGGGGCGCGCGGTGCCAGGACGGTGAGTGCCGGGGGCGGCGGGGTGCCGAGGGGCGAGGGAGCTGCTGAACCTGCAGGCTGTCCCCTTCCCTCTGCAGAATGCGAGCCCGGCTTCTTTGGTCTGGAGTGCCGGCACCTGTGCGCCTGCCCCCCCGGCGTGGCCTGTGACCCCGTCAGCGGCCAATGTCAGAAGCAGTGTCCCGCTGGCTACCAGGGAAAGGACTGTGACCAAGGTGGGTGGCCAGCCCCTGGGGCCCAGAGACTGGGTGGGGTGGGAATCAGCCACCATGGGTGCTGTGCACCCAGCAATGCGCTGAGTGGAGGTGAGAACCGCCCCACAGCCTGGGCCTGGGCGGCTTGTCCAAGCGTCCCCAGCCCGTCATACCGCAGTGCTCAGTCACAGGGCACTGGCCCTGCATCTGACAGGGGTCCCAGGAGGAGCTGGTGGGTGTGCTGGTCCTGGGCAGAGACAGGACCAGAGCCTCTGCAAACGTCCACCCACCCGCGTGCCCTGGTCTGAGGAGCCATGCAGCTCGGCAGCCTTGCCCACATCTGTTTCCGACACGGGAGCCCGGGAGCCCCACCCGTCTACTTTCGGGCACACGTGCGTTGTCACCATCACTGGGCCTCCACCCCGCTCCAGCCCTGCCTCCTAGAAGCGGTGGCCCGCTCTCTGCAGCGCCGAGCAGCTGGCCTCGCGGGGCCTCTTTCTCTCTCCTCCTCTTTCCTTGAGAAGCGCCCCAGGGTGAGCCTCGGGAGATGGCAACACGTCCGCGCAGAAGGAACTGGCTCCTCGCTGTTGCTGGGTCTGGAAGTGTTCCTGCCCCCAAACACGGGTCTGCTCTCAGTGCAGGGGGCTCCCCGAGGCCTGGCTGGCCGCTCCATGGGGACTGTGGACGCGCCCTTCCCAGAGGCCCTGCCGGGGCCCAGGCCACAGAGCCTCTGTGTCCCCCGTGCCTCTCCGTGGCCTCTGCTCACTCCTGGGGTCTCCCCTGCTGGGCCTGGTGGAGCAGACACCCCAGGTCTTGGGCTACTCCTCTCCTCCCAGCCCCCATCCTGCCAGGGAAGGGCCACAGCTCTGGGGGATAATGTGTCTTCGGGGACCTAGGCTGAGTCTCTCTGGGGACTGCACTTGTCCTGGCCCTCCCAGCTGCTGAGGGAGGAGATGGAGAGGGACTGGCATCCCCAAATGGGGGACGCTGACTTCAGCTCCAGGAGAGACGCTCTCCCAGGGAGACCGGGGCACCATTGCCGCCTCCTTCTGGGCGCTTCCATCCCTCCCCAGAGGTCAGCCCAAGTTGGCCCCTCCTATGATGCCTTACCTGGCCTGCTCCTGTGACTGCCCTGGTCACCCAGGGGCCCCCGACTTCCAGCAGCCACGGGTCAGGGGCAGGTGCCAGGGCCCCAAGGGGGAGGGCAGCTCATGGGAGAGCTGAGGCCTGCCCTGCTCCCTCCCCAGAGTGCCTGGGGGGCACGTTTGGTGTGAACTGCTCCGGCTCCTGCTCCTGTGGGGGTGCCCCCTGCGACCAGGTCACCGGTCAGTGCCTGTGCCCAGCCGGGAGGACAGGGGACGACTGTGGGGCAGGTGAGTGATAGTGGCCCCAGGGTCGGCTTCCCCTTCCTGTCGGCGTGACTCCAGGGGTGGCGTAGCCTGGGCATGTTGGGGACCCAGCCCCCTGTGATTGGGGAGGTGGCCCAGCGTGGCTGACTGGGGGCTAGCTTGCCCCGAGGGCCGCTGGGGGCTTGGCTGTCAGGAGATCTGCCCGGCGTGTGAGCATGAGGCCATCTGCGAGCCCGAGACCGGAGCCTGCCTGTGCCAACCCGGCTACACAGGCAGCCGCTGCCAGGATAGTGAGCTCCTAGCCTGCTGCCTCTCCCGGCCCGTCTCCGCCTGCCCCGCCCCGGCCCCGCCTGCCCCGGCCCCGCCCGCCCCGCCCCGTCCGCCCCGCCCCGTCCCAACCTGCCCCGCCCC
>RJWH01007338.1:0-20625 GCA_004363575.1 Solenodon paradoxus | reverse complement strand
GCCCCCGGGTGGACAGGTGTCAGCTGCCAGCGAGGTAGGCTCCCAGCCCTGCCCCAGAGAAGCCTCCAGTTGGCACCCGAGACTGGGCGGCAGAGGCCCGACCCGCCCTGGCCGAGGTGCCTGGGGGCTCGGCGGGCCTGCGCAAGGTGACCGGGGCTCTGTTGCAGCCTGTGACGGAGGCCACTGGGGACCCAACTGCAGCCACACCTGCAACTGCAGCGCAGGCCACGGGAGCTGTGACGCTGCCAGCGGCCTGTGCCTGTGCGAGGCCGGCTACGTGGGCCCGCGGTGTGAGCAGCGTGAGTCCCAGCCTGGGGCCCGATCCCGGGCACACGTGCTCGCGCGGACCCGTGCACAGGGACATGCCCACACACACGAGCAGCGCGTGCACACATGACCACACGTGGGAGCCCCACACCCACAGCGCCCATGTACACGCCCGCGTGCAGCTCCCGTGCATGCAGACAAGCCTTGCAGCCTTAGTCCTGCTTTCCTATCCTCTCCTGACTCCACCCAGGTCCCTTCGACTCCCCGGGATCCCCCCTCCTGACTGTACCCCTCCTGACTCCCCCAGCTCCTCCACCCTCACAAAACCTGGGTCTGACATAAGCCCCCGCTGGAGCCCAGGCAGGGGTGGCGGGGCCTGTCTCAGCCCCGGGACACTTGGCACTTGCGGGAGGGGCTGAAGGTGGGGCTGAAGTTGGGACTGAAGACTGAGGGCCACCTCCACAGCATGTGGGCCCCCAAGTCTGGGCGGGGGGTCTGGGCCGGGACTGGTGAAGGTTGTGTGGCAGGAAGCCCCCAAGTTCATGTCTGGGACTCCCCGTCCCTATGCCTAGCTGGGGCGGAGGCACGAGGGTGAGCTCGCACGCCTCTGGGAGCCAGCTGCTGCCCCATCCCCAGGTCCGTCTGGGAGGCGGAGGCCCTGGCAGGACTGGCCGGGCTTCCCTCCTCGCGCCTCTGCTGATGGGCTGGGCTGCGTGTCTCAGGGTGTCCCCAGGGCCACTTCGGGCCGGGCTGTGAGCGGCGGTGCCAGTGTGAGCACGGGGCGGCCTGTGACCACATCAGTGGGGCCTGCACCTGCCTGGCCGGCTGGAGGGGCACCTTCTGTGAGCGTGGTGAGCCGGGGCTCTGGGGGGCCTGCTTGGGTGGCCGGTGGGGCCTGCTCCCTGGTGTCCCCATCACGCCCCTGCCTGCAGCCTGCCCGGCCGGCTTCTTTGGACTGGACTGCCACAGCACCTGTGACTGTGCCTCCGGGGCGTCCTGTGACCCCGTGAGCGGCCGCTGTTTCTGCCCGCCCGGCCGCCAGGGCCCTCGCTGCATCCAGGGTGCGTGAGCCCCGGGGCCCCGCTGCGCCGTGTTCACCCACTCAGGCCTGTCCTAGTGTGTCAGGCCGCCCGGGTGCCGCCTTCTCCCCGCGGGCAGCGCCCTGCGTGGCACCCTGAGGGCACCCGGGCCAGAAGGAGGGAAGAGGGCCCACAGCGGCCCTCCAGACCCCCTGCTGGGCCAGGCTGCCCTCTCCTGCAGGCTGCCCAGCCCCAGCTATAGACAGTACTGCAGCCCGGCCTGCTCCGCTGCGCGGGGCCTCCTGTGACCCCGTCCAGGCATTGCCGTGGCCCCAGCTGGACGGCCCCGCCTGCCTGCAGGGTCAGCCCTGCCCAAGACCCCAGGGACCTCGGCTGCCCTGGATGGGTGGTGCAGGCCCCGTGGGTGCGGGGCACTGGCGCAGGGGCGGAGGGCTGTGTGCTGCCCCCAGGGTGGGGAGGTGGCAGCTGGGGCCATGGTGGCCTGGAATGGTGGCCTTGGATGACATTTCAGCCCTGCAGGACACTGGGATTTGGGTGGGCTGCAGCGCCCGTGGGGGGTCCTAGCCCCCCAGAGCCTTTCCCACCCCCAGCCTGCCCGCCACACCTGTACGGCGAGAAGTGTGAGCTCTCCTGCCTCTGCCGGAACGGGGCTACCTGTGACCCCATCTCGGGCCGCTGCACGTGCCCCGAGGGCTGGACCGGCCTGGCCTGCGAGCAGGGTGAGCGCTGGGGGGGTCCTGAGAGGGAGGGAGCACGGGCGGGCCCTACAGTGCCAGTGCAGTCCTGCCCACCGTGCTGATTAGGGACCCCGTGCCCTTTAGAAACCTGGATGAGTAGGCACCGGGATGAAGGCCGCCGCAGCCCGCCCACCAGCCTCCATGGGCTCAGCCATGGGCCCCCTGGTTGGGCCATGACAACCCGGGCAGCAGCTTTTCATGCTCCCCTGCGTCCCCAGGGGCCCGGCGGCGTCCTCTCCTCCCTCCCTGGGGTCCTGTGGACTCAGCTTCCCTCTCCTTCGCTGCCACCTGTGCCAGCGGCACATTCGGGGCACAGAGCGAGGAGCGCTGTGCTGCTGGCGGGAGGCACCTGCCAGCCTGTCGTGGGGGCCCATCTCTGCCCCCGGGAGGGAGGGCCGCGAGCTGTGAGGTCCCCGCTCCTCCCCACCGCCCCCGCCTGCCCCTGCAGCCTGCCCGCCCGGCTGGTTTGGAGGGGGATGTGCCCGGCGCTGCCCGTGCCCGCCAGGCACCGCCTGCCACCACGTCACTGGGGACTGCAGCTGCCCCCCTGGCTTCAGCGGGCCTGGCTGTGAGCAGCACTGCACGTGTCTCAACGGTGGCTCCTGTGACGCGACCTCGGGGGCCTGCCACTGCCCTCCAGGCTTCCTCGGCGCTGATTGTGGCCACAGTGAGTAGGGAGCCTGCTGGCCGCCTGGTGGGGTCAGTCCCCTGAGTCCCCTGAGCTCTGCCTGACCCAGGGGTGTCGTGCGATCCTGTGTCCTTGCCAGCCCCCTGCCCCCGCCATTGCTGTGTCCCCTGCCGACCAGGTGGGCACGCCCAGGTTGGCTGGGCATCCTGCTGAGAAGGACTTGGCTGGAGTCACGTGGGGATCCTAACTGTGCTGGTGGCCGTGGCGGGGGGAGCGGGCTCAGAGTCGCTGTCCTCAGAATAGGCCTGGTGGGGGCAGGTCCAGGGGTCAGGGAGCTGGTTGCAGGGGTGAGGTGGGAAGCAGGGAAGTGGAGGGAGGGGGCTGGGAGGCAGGCCATCTCCACCCTGGCCTGCCTCTGGGTTGAGGGCAGAAGAGGGAGCCCACCCTCCTGTCTCCCCCACAGCCTGTCCTCAGGGCCGCTCCGGCCTCGGCTGTGCCCACGTGTGCAGATGTGGGCAGGGGGCCACCTGCGACCCCGTGACGGGCGCCTGCGCCTGCCCCCCGGGAAGGACCGGCGTGCGTTGCGAGCTTGGTGAGTCCATATGGCCCCCTGAGCCCACTGCCCCCGATTCCCCGTGGCAGTGGGGGTGGCAGCTTCCTGCCTGCCCCCTCGTCCCCGTGGGGAGGCCAGGCAGCTGTTTTGTCAGGGGCCACCCCACCTAGCTGGCGTCCCTGAGAGCAGCTGCTTCTTGGCCCTTTCTCTTACCCACGTGGACGGGCCGGGGCACAGCCATGCTGGAGAGCAGGGCCCGGGGCCGTCGTGGCAGCTCAGCACCCCGGGGTGCTCTGGGACCCACCACCCACCCGTGTAGGCCTGGACCCTCTCCACACATGGGACCTCCGCGAGGGGCCAGTGACTCCCTGGCCCCCCAGACCCAGCCTGTGGCAGTGGGGGTCAGTCAGATGACACACGGGCGGCCCGTGGGTGCCCTGCCGCCTCAGGAGCCCCCAGCCCCGGAAGGGCTTCGCCTTTCACCCGATCAGTCCTTGGCTGCAGGCGGTCCTGGCACTTGCCAGCTGAGAAGGTGGGGACGGGCCGACCCGCGGCACTGCTCCCTGCTCCCTGGCTCGCATGCGCCTGTTGATGCAGCCTCAGACCTGGCAGGGCAGCTCCTGGAGCGTGTCCGGCCTTGGGCCGCACACCGAGCAGCCCACTTCTCACCCCAGGGTGCCCCCAGAACCGATTTGGTGAGGGCTGCGAGCACCCATGCGCCTGCAGAAATGGGGGCCGGTGCCACCCCGCCACCGGCAGCTGCTCCTGCGCCCTGGGCTGGACGGGTCCGCACTGCGAGCTGGGTGAGCGTCCACGGTGGGCGGGGCCGTGCACGGGGGAGGGAGGGCCCAGCTTGTGGGGGATCAGCCCAGGGCTCCCAGGAAGGACGCGGATCAGGGGCCTTTGTGGGGGGCACTGGGTGGCTGCAGGGCGGGGGTCACCGGGGCGGCCCTCTGCCCCCTTCTCCCGTTCTCCCCGACCTCTGCGCCCAGCCTGCCCCCCGGGGCACTACGGGGCCGCCTGCCGCCTGCGGTGTTCCTGCCATAACAATGGTACCTGCGAGCCTGCCAGCGGCGCCTGCCACTGTGGCCCTGGCTTCTACGGCCCGTCCTGCGAGCACCGTGAGTCCCGGGAGCCGGCCACGTGTGGCCAGCCGGAGGGGCCTATACGATAGCCTTGGTGTGGCTCTGGCCAGGGGTCCGGGCTGGTTCTGTTCTGGGTCCCAGTGGGGAGCGGTGGACCTGCACGCTGCGGGCGGGGCGCGGAGGGCGAGCTGTCCACCAGCTACCTGGGTCTCCCTCAGCCTGCCCCCCGGCCTCTCAGCCTGCCCCCTGCTCCCTCAGCCTGTCCCCCTGGCCTCTACGGTGTCAGCTGCCTGGAGCTGTGTGTGTGCCAGCATGGAGCCCCCTGCCACCCTGTCAGTGGCCAGTGCCTCTGCCCTGCCGGCTTCCAGGGCCAGTTCTGCGAGCGGGGTGAGCCTGGGCCCCACCGCTGCCCCCGGTGCCCCACCCTGGCCGGCCACGGCCCCACCCAGTTTTGGACACTGAGCCCCCTGCCCCCACAGGGTGCGAGCCCGGCTCTTTTGGGGAGGGCTGCCTCCAGTCGTGTGACTGCCAGGGCGAGGCACCCTGTGACCCCATCACCGGCCGCTGCCTTTGCCCCCCAGGGCGCACCGGAGCCACCTGTGACCTTGGTGAGTCTGGGGTCCCTCCAGGGACACTGTCTTCGTCTTGACCAGGATCGATGATGTTGGTCCCGCCTGCCTGGGCTGCTCCCTCAGGGCCACTGCTGGGGCCACGGCCGGTGACCAGCCCTCTGGCCAGTTGGGCCGGGTGGAAGGTGGGCTTCCTGCTCTGCCTGCCCCGCCCGTCAGAGGGGCTGTCGGACCGTCCTCTGGCCTGTTCGCCTGGGGCGTCCCTGAGCAGCCTCCGTAGATGGTGACTCTGGGGCAGGGAATAGGCCCAGTGCATATGGCCTGTCCCCACAGAGGGGCCCAGCAGGGGTTTCCCAGGCTGGGGGCCGAGGGGCAGGCACACTCAGGCCGTCTCCCCCGCTCTCTCCTGCCCACAGACTGCAGACGGGGTTTCTTTGGGCCGGACTGTGCCTGGCGCTGCGACTGTGGGCGAGGATCAGACTGCGACCCTATGAGTGGGCAGTGCCGCTGTGCAGACGGTGACGCAGGGCCCAAGTGCCAGCAAGGTGAGTGGGCCCTGGGAGAGGACGGCAGTGCTGCCTGCCTGGTGACCTCCCCCTCCACACACAGCCGGGTCACTGTCCCCTCGGCCACAGGGACCAGGTGGCTCTCCCAGGACCCGAGGGCACCCGATCGGGTGGGGGTCCCATGTCGGTGGCGGTGGATGGGACTCAGCTCACCCCACCCCTCCCTGTCCTGACCACAACCCTGCGCGTGTGCAGTCCCATGTGCTCGCTCAGGTGTGACTGTGCGTGTGGCCTCATCACACAGGCCGCGTTGGGCAGGTGCAGGACTGGGCCTTAGCTCCTCAGCCGCGATGCTGGGGAGGCGGCGGGGACGTGCTTCCATAAGCAGAGCTGGGTGCCCTGCCCTCTGGGGCCCCTTGTCCGCTCCTCCGGCCCTGCCAGCTGTGGAAAGGTGCCTGCAGAGCCGGTCAGCTCTGCAGAGGAGAGGAGGCAGGAGGTCCAGCGAGGCTGAGAGCGTGGATTCCAGACGGGTGCTCAGCTTGGGGGACCCCAAATACAGTGTGATGCCACGTCTCAGCCTCTCCAGGCAGCCCTGGCCCTAAACTGTGAGGAGCCTGGGGGAGGGCGCTACCCCCAGCAGTGGTGCGAACTGGACGCAGATGTGCCGATGGCGGCATCTAGTGGTCAGTTGTGGAACCGTGTCCAGGCCCTGGCAGCCTCCACCTCCACGGGGCTGGGTCAGGGTGGGAGGAGAGACAGGGCCTCCTGCCCACCCAAGGGTGGCCACCAGCATGAGCCTCTCTGTTTCAGGTGGCCCCCGCCCGCTCCTCAAGAGCCTGTCCCCAGCCCTTGGCACATTGCTGAGTGGCTGTGCCTGGTCAGGAGGGTGGTCCTTCCAGTTGGTCGCAGGTCACCAGCAGCTAAGGCCAGGGAGGGAAGGGGCCTGCATTGTGGGCTCTGGCCCCACAGGGCAGCGGGACTGGAGGCCAGCCCGGCTAGGCTCGGGACGAGGCCCATGGGAGCTGGAGGAGGCTGGGCCGTCTCCTGTGGGGCTGGCGCTGGAAGGGCAGGTGGAGAGGGAAGAGGGAGGCAGAACCCGCTGACTCCTCCTGTCCCTGCAGGGGCCCTACACCCCCCGGCTCAAGGACCAGCGCCTGCACTCAGCCACAGGGCCGCCAAGCACTAGCTCCAGGGCTGGCCGACCGTCTCCAGCGCTGCTGCGGGAACCCAGCTGTGACAGCCAGGAGTGACCACAGGGGCCGGGGACTGCAGCCCCGCGTCATCTCCGAGGGTGTGGACAGCGTGGCCTCTCACTTGCAGGCCCTCCTGGCTGGCATGGCAGAGCCCAGCCCGGGCACATGGCTGGATGAGCGGAGGAATGTCCCGCTGTCCCGGGTCGGGCGCGGCCCTGCCCAGCAGGCTCTTCTGGTGCTCGGGCCTGGGACTGTCCTGCCACTGGAAGGAGCGGTGTATTTATGGCAAGATATTTATGGGTGGGTGGCCTGTGCCGAAGCGCGTCCGCCCTCTCAGGGTGCGGGCCGGAGTGTGTGAAACCAAGAGAAAAAAGGAGTCTGGCTCCCTGTGCGGCCTGCGCGTTTGCTGCTTTGTGTGGGTGCTGCCAGGTGGCCTCCCCAGTGTGGCCTGCTGGTGCGGGAACCTGTGGGCAGGAGCCTTCTGACAGGGGACCTGGCACCCTGCCCTTCAGACCTGCTCCCCTGGGCATGGGGTGCACACAGTCAGGGGGCCCCAGGCTGGGGAGGGAGGTCCCATGGGACAAGGTCACCGTCTAGATCCAAGACCTGGGTCAGGGCTCAGAGCCTGAGGGCCAGGGGCCGGCTCTGGGTCTCCACCCTCCCTCCCACTCTCGGGCAGAAACAGCAGTGAGGCGTGGGGAACATCATGGGGGGCAGTGCGGAGATGGACCCAGCCAGCCACACGGGCACGCTGCCCTGAGCCCGCCTGCCCGGCCCCCAGGAGAGCCTCTTAGGGTCTGGGTGGAAGACCCCTCCCCTCCCACGCCAGCTTGGGAGCCAAGACCTGGAGACAAAGGCCACACGCAGGTGGCTTGTGCTCAGCTGGGCCACTTAGCCAGTGAGCGAGGGGGAGCAGGGGGGCAATGGGCCTGAACAGCAGCGGGCGGGGAAGGGCCGGGGCGGGGGTCGGAGGACACAGCCAGACGCGTCTGGGGAGGGCAGGGCCAGGCCCCTCCATGGGACGCTCCCAGGAGGCATCAGAGGCATAGGCCCCAGAGCAGGTTCCAGAGGTGCCCCGCGAAGTGTTCGCTGCCACCCAGGGTGGTCCTCGGAGGAAGGGAAAAGCCGCTGACGTGAACAGACAGACGTTCTCAGGTGCGGGATGCACGTACAACAGATAAAAGCTGTGACCAAGAGTCCGGCTGAGCCCAGGCCGAACGGTTCTCCGTGCCGAGGAGAACGCAGGGCTGGGCCGCCGTGAGGCTTTGCCAGCACCAGAAAGAAAAGAACACGGGCTGTTTCAGGCTGAAGAAATACCTTGAAACTTGAGTGTCATGTCCTGCCATCACAGAGCCAGGTCTTGGGCACCCAGGCCCGTGGGGACACACGCTGTGGGTTCTCTGGGCAAGGGCACCGCCTGGCATTCCTGGGACCTGTGAACACCGTCCGGGGCTGGAGGTGTGAGGCGTGGGCCTGGGCCCAAGACGTCACGGAACTCCCTCCCCGGGTGGAAGGCAGGCAGCAGGGACAAAAGCAGCTGCAGCAGAAAAGAGAAACGCAGCCTGAAGTGATGCTCACAGGTGACCTGAAATCAGGCTTCCAGACTGAGATAAAACGAGCCTGTGTCCGAAGACCAGCGCATGCCTGGGAGGCGGAGGAGAGGGTCGTCTTAAAATTTCCAAGTGAGAGGCATCATAAATGGCTATACACACACACACACACACACACACACACACACACACACACACGTAACAGTAGGCTCAGGAAAGTCACAAAGCCACAATGGATTTCACAGAAATAAACCATGAAGACTGGCAATTTTAATGTGCTCTTATCAAAAACAAATAGATTTAACGCCAACAACGTAAGCAGAGAGGCTTTGTGAAGACGCTTCCACACATGTACCTTACGTGTTCAGGTAATTACTATCTTCCCAGGCACACACGCTGCTTTTCCAGTATCAGCCTTTCACTCAGCAACGGGAGAATAATGGGACAAAGTCAGGGAGACCAGTAGATAAAAAAAAATTAGCAGGATTGAGGACTTTTGGAAATAGGAAGCCAGGAAAAATACAGTCGGAGGGAGAGTTAAGTCGACAGAATAAAAGACAATGAGTATTGCCAACAGTTATGCAGTAAGTAACTTTGCAAACAGATAGAATGGGGATATATTTATATTTTTCCAAAAATATAAAATGCAGGGGTGGGTGTAAGTAGAAACAAAACCTGTAAGGAAGCAGTTCATGCACAGTGGCCACCGCGCCAGCAGCACAGGGATGGTCTGGGGCCCTGCGCGCTTCCCGCAGTGCGTTTCAGACTCACCAGTCCTTGCCGGGGCAGTGGCTCTCCGTGTGGTCAGCGCCCTGCGGTTCTAGAACCAGGTGAGGGTAGTGACAAGAAGGGACAGGTGCTGACTCATTGCAGATGAATGTCCCTAAAATATTAGCTATTAAAGAAACATCAACATGATCCGATGTGAACATGACTTGGCTAAACATGGGCTCACTCAGAAGATGTCTGCTCGGGTGAGAGAAATCAGTTACTGTCTAGACAAGGCTTTGCTGGAGTCCCTCAGCCCTGGAGACGTAATTCTTGGGAAGGAGCACAGCGGGCTCGCTCTGGGTGGGGCCCGGGGCCTGCAGCCTCATTTCCTGGAAAGTCCTGGGCTCCAGCCCGCCTGGGAAGCAGCCTGCCGGCCTCTGGTCACCACCTGCCCTGCTCTGCCCTTCCTTCGGCCCGAGGCCTTGCTTCATGCCAGGGCAGGTGGGCAGGACCTTGTAGGGCCTCGAAGCCTAGACTGGAACCCTTAAGTTTGAAGATGAGAATGTTGCTCCTGCTCTGGCACCAGCAGAGGTGGGAGGTGAGGATCCCAGGGATGAGGCTGGACCCGGAATCCAGGGGCAGAACTATCGCTGTCGGAGCCTGCAGGCCCCAGCACCCACTGGCCTGGGTGTCACAGAGCTCAGCAGGCGGGGCCCTCAAGCACACGTTCAACCGGCCCTCCCAGCTAGCCACACAGCTGCGGTCCCCGGCGGCCAGGCCCACAGACGCCTGGGACTGTGGCTCCAGAGGGCCTGGAGCCATGATGGAAGACCTGAAGGGGCCTGAACAAGCATGGCACCGTCTTCAGACCGACGCCATTCAGTGAGCCGGACGCTGCCTGTGCTGGAGGGGCCAGGGCTGGGATGGCAAAGGCTCTGAGGGTCTGATGTCAGAAGCAGCCAGGAATGGCGGTCGGGTGAGCAGGATTTGGGGAAACCGGCTGCCGTGTCCCGGACCAAGATCTGGAACCAGGGGCCCCCGGGAGGCGCTGGAGGCCTGGGACGCTGAGAGAGGTGGGCCACCCACAGAGGTCAGAGAAGGTGGCGGCCTGAGATGTTTGCATGCTGGGAAAGGACAGAGGTCCTAAAAGTGGACACGAGACCGGGAGGTGACCGCTCATGTGGCGACACAAACACGCAAACGGGCCCGTGAGAGACGACACTGGAGGCCCCATGCGGGTGGGAACTCAGCACGGGCAGAGCGGGGCGCCCTGCAGCTGTGACCACACACGGGCTCGGCCCCGGGAACCAGCCCAGGAGTGGCCTGGGGAAGGGCTGTGCCCGGCCCCAGCTCCACCCAGGACACAGGCCTTGAATGCCCCCTGCCAGCCCCCTGCCCCAGCAGGACCCAGAAAAGAAGGGGCAGGCTCCTCGGCCAGGCCTGCCCCAAGGAGGGAAAATCCAGACGACCCCCAGATCACACCTACTTGCCTCTGGCTCCCTGCCCCGCCGCCCCTCCGCCAGAGGCTGTGGAGGTCACAAGTCGGGCCACAAGGCATTGTCCCTTCCCCTGCAGGCACCCTGTCCCCGAGGAGTCAGGAAAGCTCTCCCCTCAGCGTCCCAACCCCATGGGGCCGGGGCTGGGAGGGGTGAGGCACCGCCGGCTTTCACACAAGCTGGGGCCCGGCAGAAGGGGCGTCCCCAGAGCTGGAAGTGGCCTGCTTTTCCTCCTCACACATCCCAGTCCTCGGGGAGCAGACAGGCTGGGACACCCCAGATGGCCCCCCAGGCTCCAGTGAGCCCTCACACTTCAGACCCACTGGCCAGGCTGAGCCTCCGGGCTGGGGTGGGGTTGGGTGTCAGGACCCGGCCTTGCCCAGGACGAGCAGAGGGACACTGGGACTGTCTCGGACGACAGACTCGCTGTGGAGCTGGGTTATAAATGTGCTTTAATGTCTGTGAAACTCGAAGTCAGCTTTAGTCCACGCCACAGGGGCATCCCCGCTGTCAGGCCCCTTCCCAGGATGGAACCAACCTGGACACGCGAGGGCCTCATCCCACAAGGGGGCAGCAGGGGCGAGGAGATGACCTCCACCCTGGTGTCCCGGGGGCCCCCAGGCACAGCTGCCGCACCCCCGGGGCGGCCAGACACGGGGTCAGGCTGGGTCATGCTGGCGTGGCCCCGGGGAGCGTCCCGGTGCGCGGGGACGGGGTGACTTCCTTCTCAGAAGCGTCCAGTGTGGGGCCCAGGGGGGCTCCGCTCGGCCCTGTCCTCGGGGGTCGGAGTGCGGAGGGCCACCATGCAGGCCGTCTGGCCTCGAGGGCTGTGGCTACACGTCTGTCTCCAGCCGCAGCCGCTCCATCCGGCGGACGTTGTCCTCCACAGCCACGCGACTGGTGATGCCACGGGCAAAGTCCTCGGGGAACCAGCCTGCCTCTCCGTCCCGCAGCCGTTCGCCATACAGCCACCCTGAACCCACGCACGGGAGGTGAGGGAGGAGCCTGCAGCCTGCAGGGCGCCCCACCTTGGAGCCGCCACCCCGCCCCGGGGCTCTTGCTCACGGTGACAGGGCCACCTGTCTACTGGCAGGTGGTAGGAACTGGCACTGCCCCGTGCAGGCGACAGGGCACAGGTCCGCCCCTGCCCTCTGGGACCCGCTTCTGATCCTGACACAGGGACACTGAAGGTCCTGGAGGCAGGTCCGTGGTGAGCAGCGCAGGGGCCTTTCCCGGGGCCCTGCCCGCGCCCTGCCCGCGCCCTGCCCGCCTGCTCACCGTCCTCCTGCTCCAGGACCAGCACCACGTCCGCCTGCTGCAGCGTGATCTCGTCTGCTTGCTTGGCCAAGTAGGCCTTGGTGACCTCCACCTGCGGCAGGTCTGGGGAGGGGACAGGTGTCAGTGACGGGACGCGGGGGCGGGGCCTGCAGCCTGGCCGCAGTGGGGCCTCCAGCGGCCACGCAACGGCCCCTCCTGCTTTCAGAGCCCAGAGCCTGCAGAGGGCGTCCCCAGCTCCTAGGGGCCCAGGCAGGGCAGGAGCTGGGTGACAGATGAAGGGCCAGTCCACCCGCCTCCATGGCCTTGGTTTCTCAGCTACGGGGCGAGGGGCAGGGCTCTCCCGCCGTGGGGGCAGAAGGGGGTCGAGGGCCCAGACACAGTGTGTGTGTGAAAAGACACATGTCCCAGCTGGGTGTGTGCACGGCGGTACATGTGTGAAAAGACACGTGTCCAGGAGGGCCCCCATCCGGCCAGGACGCTGCCTGGAGCCAGGAAAGGGGGCGTGAGCCTGAAGCAGGGCCTGCACTCACCTCCTTTGTTGGCGGGGCCCCGTCCCTCCTTCTCCCCGTGGGAGAGCGCCGTGACCCACCGCGCCCGGTCACTCCTGGGGACCAGAGAGAGCGTGAGACCCCAGGCCGAGCCCCAAGCCTCGTGACGCTGGGCTTCCCCCGCCCCAACAAGGTGGGGAGGTCGGGCTCCCCAGGGGAGTCCCTGAGCCCCCAGGGCCCGCAGGTGGACGGGTGCTGATGCAGCCTGCACTCTGGCACCCGTGCTGATGGGCTGAGTGGCACCTCTGCGCCCCGAGCCACTGTGCTCAGTCTGGGGGGGGACGCCACTGCTGTCCCGGGCAGAGGACCCAGCCACTCGGCTCTGGGCCCACGGAGCCACTCTCTCCACCGGGAAGATGCCGAGGGGCCTCTAGGCCGGGTGGGCCCAGCTCCTCCCTCCCTCATCTGAAGCCCGCGATTCTCGCCGCACTGTCCTCCGAGGGGGCTGCCACGCTGGAGCACGGCCCCGTGTCCCTTCCTGCCCGCCCTCCATCCTCTCCCCTCACTGCCCATCGTGGCTGGTGCCCGGTGTGCGCTGCACAGGCCCGCGTGTCAGGACAGGGCGCCCTTACGCGGAGTCGGACGACAGCAGCAGCTGTGCCTGGCGGCCCTCGCTGTTGTGCAGCAGCGTCACCTGGAAGGGGTGTGGCACGGAGGAGGCGCGGCTGCCGCCCCCTGGCAGCGGGAGCTCCGTGGGCTCCATCCTCTGCACCTGGACGTGGCCCACCTGCGCGTAGTCCTGCACCAGGAAGCAGTCGTCGCTGCGGGAGGCAGTGCGTGGCCGGTGCTGCAGGGTCTCGGGCTGCGGCCCCCGCCCCACGTCCCCGAAGCGGAGGTCACCGCCCGGGGCCACCCGTCCGGGAGCCGAGGCCTCCGAGCTGCCGGTCCCCCCACGGCCTGGGGGGCAGGCAGCACCGATGAGCCGCCAGTGACGGGGCCCCCAGCCTGCAGGACGCTGCGTGCTGCCCCGGCCTCACCCCGACTGACCCCGCGCTGTGCACACCTCTTCTTCCTGGTGACCACTAGGACGTCGTTGAACAGGAAGAGGCAGCACGTCGGCCGGCTGGCCAGCTTCCGCAAGAGCCCAGCCTCTTCCACCACGGAGACCTCCCCGCGCTTCAGCAGCCAGCGGGAGGCGGAGATCAGCGGGAGGGACTGCGGGCGACAGGTGAGCAGGAGGCCCGTCCCTTCCCCAAGAACTGGGTGACCCCGTCCGGGCCGGACTCAGAGGGACCACGACTCTCCAGCCCAACAAAGGGCCATTCGGTGGGGGTGGCCGCCGTGCCAGAGCCCGGCCGGTGACCTGCCTCCATCAGCCTGGGGCTCGCTCTGCCTGGCTGGGCGTGAAGGCCACCCCCAGCTCGCCCAAGCAGGGACAGATCAGCGTGAGGAACCATGCTCTGGGGGCCACGTTCAGCTGCCCAGGGGCCTCTTCTGCTGTCCCCCCACCAAGCCTGGAGACAGGCTGGCCGAGCCTCAGTGAGGGGCAGAGGGCAGGATGTCCCGGCCCTGCCTGTGAGTCCCACACCACCAGGGCCAGTGCTTACACTCGGCTGGCCCCCAGCATGGCTGTCCCTGGGCACACAGGCTGCAGTGGACACCACCTACGGGACTCCGAAACCCAGACCCCCTGGCTCCCGCGTCCTGGGGGCTCCCGGCCCCATGCGTCTTCCAGGCCCGCTCTGAGCTGTCATGGGTGAGCCCAGCGGGGCAGCCACGTCCAGGAGGCTCTTTGCTCCGGCTGAGGAGTATTTCAGCCCCAACTTGTGATTTGTTGAGGAGCACGGCTCCGGGGCGTTTGGGTTGGTCTCCTCCTCCTCCGTGAAGCCCATCTCGACCTGCCTAGGAGCCTGGTCACCCTGTCCGGACCTCAGCCCCTCGGTCGCAAACCACCCTTCTGCCCACCCCTGCCCCAGTGCCCCCACTGAGCTCCGGCCTCCGGGGCCAGCAGTCCAGGTCAGCTGATCAGCTGAGGCCTGGCCATGAGCTGCCCGCAGCCCTGGCGCCCGCAGAGCTGTGCTGCGGGCGGGCCAGCAGGAGCAGGAGCCGGCCGGGCGGGGACAGGGCAGGGCTGTTTCCAGAGCGGTTCCCACAAGGGACGTGCCCCCACTGCTGCTGGGGACACGGCCTTCCCAGGAGGGTGAAGCGCTTGCCTTGAGTGTTCTGTCCCCGCCTCCAAGTGGAGCGTTCACTCTGGCCCCACAGGGAAGCCCGACCTGCGCTGCCCCAGGTCCCCTCCCATGTCCACAGGGCGGCCAGCAAGGCTGAGGGGCCCTGAGTGCTGGGCCAGGCGGCGGGCACTTACCTTGACTTTGCTGAAGTCCAGCTGCTTGTGCAGCGTGTACATCTGCTCCGTGCGCTCCATGGTGTGGGCGCCCTCGTTGCACCGCCTCACGAGCTGAGGGCGGAGCGAGGCAGGCGGGGTGCTGGGCGCCGGGTGCCCCCCGCCGCCCTCCGCGGGCCGTGGAGACCGTGAGGTCAGCAGCCCACAACGCTTCCACCCGCCCGCAGGCACTGTCTCGGGGGCCCAGGAGCCCCGTCTCACCTTGCTGACGGCCTTGAGCGCGCGGCTGGCAGCCTTGTAGCGCTCGGGGTGGCCACGGGACTTGAGGCAGAGCGTCTGCAGAGACGGCAGGTGTGAGGCGCCACCGCGCCCCGGGGCCCGGGTCCCTGACACCAGCCGGAGGGATGCGGGGAGGGATGCGGGGCCGGCACCAGAGGGTGCCTGCCAGGCCCCAGGGAGGCACAGCCCCAGACTGCGCTGCCAGGCCGGGAGGGAACTGGGAGCGGGACCCCAGGCCACCTTTTCAGGCTGTGGGTGGACCACCTGGCCCGGGGGCCCTGCAGCCCCGCTTCGTTGCTTCCTAAGCACCTGGTACCGTGTGTGGCCGCACAGCTGACTCACCGGCACTGGCCAGCTGGGCGCGGTGCTGGGCTCCCACCCTGTGCTCGCGTGTGAACGTCTCGCATGCAGGCGTGCGTGTGGGCCCATGTGTAGGTTTGCACCGCACACGTGTACGCCTTTCACACCAGACCCTCTGCACACGCCCCACAGCGCCCCATTCTCCATCCACAGAGGAGGCAGGGATGGGTGCTGGCACCCCGAGGCCAGGCCCGGGCTGAGGGTGAAGGGGGCAGGGAGATTGACAGCTGCGGCAGAGCTCCCAGGCCAGCAGGGGTCCAGCGGGTTGAGGGGGCTGAACCCCAAAAACCGCCAAGTAGTGTCGTTCATGCCGCTACTGCCCCGTAACCGCCAAGGGGCACTGAACCGGCGGCCGGGGCTCCCCAGGGAGCTGGCGGCCTTGCACTCACGTCGGTCAGCAGGGGCAGCCGGGTCACCCTCTGCATGGGCAGGATCAGAAAGGAGATCATGGGGAGGCCCCCGCACGCCGGCCGCTTCTCGATGTCCCGCAGCACCTCTCGGAAGGTGGCGTTGCTGCTCCTGCAGCGGGAATGCGTCTTTGCTTAGCGGGGGAAGGAATACCGAGGCCGCTCATCAGGCCCCGCCCCCTCACCGGGCCCCGCCCCTCACTGACCCCGCCCCGCCCCGCCCGCTCACGTCAGCTTCTGCAGGGCGCGCTGCTGATAGACCTCGTTGGAGCAGTAAACGACGTAGGGGTTGAAATGCTGCCTGGCGTGCTCCTCCAGGATGTCGCTGATGTCCTCCACGCAAAGATGCTCCTTGTGCCGCTGCTCCAGGTCCTCGAAGAACCTGGGGGCGAGGGCCAGCCGTCCACGGGCGCGCACACGCGCAGGTGTACACACTCACGGGTACGGCGTGCGCACACGTCCTGCAGGGAGCCCTGCAGGCAGCTCCCAGGGCGGCATCAACAGGCACCAGTGGACGGGCTACCTAGGTCGCCGGGGCCAGGCCAGTGCTGAGGCAGCTGGAAGCCACGTCCTCCCAGGGAGACCCAGCCCGACACCCGAATGAAGGGGGCCCACCTGGGGCCGCTTCCCACGAGACCCTAGCAGAAGCTGCCGCGGCAGACAGCTGGTGGACTCGGCTCCCCGGTACCGGCACCGGAGCTGCTAGGACTGGCCCGGAGTCTGGCATCCACTGGCCTGCTCGGCCCTGGGGCAGGGAGCAGGAGGCAGGGTCTGCACTCGCCTCTCCTTGAGGGGACTGTCTGCCCCCACATCTCTACTGGGCTCTCCTTCAGTCACCCGTCACCTGGCCTCACTCAGGGAGAGAGACGAAGTGAGTCACGGTCTGGCCAGGCTGGGCCTGGGACACCAGTGGCCACTGACCGGGACGGGGCCCAGTGTCTAAGGTCACAGCCAAACCCTGTGCACTGGAAAGAGCCAGAGTGTGCCAGGTGCCCAGGCCCTCTGGCAGCCTTCAAGTGCTGGCCCATCACCCATGGCTGCCCGGTGGCCCACCTGGGGGAGGCTGGTTGGCTGACCACACGGGCTGAGGGCAGCCCCAGGAAGCCACACCCCTCACCAGGACTCAGGCTGGGCCGCTCCACAGCCCTTCCCACGCGCCCTGCCGGGCCCGAGTGGACAACAAGCAGCCGGGCAGCAGGGCAGGCAGGAGGGGACGCTTGCAGGTCCTCCATTCTGAGGGCACCTGGGGCCTGTGGCAGCAACACCCCCGGAGCGGTGCAACCCCGTGGTCTGAGCCCCCTTCCCTCTCAAAGATGTGGCCTCTCTGTTCTTGGCAAGGCAGGCGACGGTCTCAGCCTGTCCCCACTCCCATGGGGCACTGTCTGAGGGTCGTGGTCAGCAGAGAACCCCATATGGGAATGTGTGGGGGGAGCTGCCTGGGGCCACACGCATGCGTGCGTGGGCGGGCTGGCGCCTCCAAGGGGACTCTGTGGGGTGGAGAAAGGTCTGAGCGAGCTGGCCATCAGCCGCAGCCCAGAAACCCTGGTTCCTGGAGAGGCCGCTGCGAATGGACACGAGCTTCCAAGAGGGGGGTTGGGGAGGGAGGCCTAGGGCTCCTCCCGGCGGCGATGTCGGTCTGCAGCCCCGCCTGCCCGGGGGCCACGAACTTCTGCAGCCGCGGTCAGAGCTCACTGGAGAGGCCCCACTGTCCCTGACCCTGTGCTGGCTCACTGACATTCCGGGGACAACACAGCCCTGAACCGCCCACGGACCCGGGCAGGGACCCAGCAGGGTGTGGCCCTGCCCCTGCGCACTGGGGAGTCAGACCGTGTCCCCTGGTCCGGGCCCAGGGCAGCGTGGGGCGCGGCGCACAGGTGCACACCCGGGACCTCAGTCTCTACAAACACCTGCTGCCAAGTGCCTGCACCCCCACACGCACACGCCCCGACAGGCAGACATGCCCGGTCATGCACCACCCCCAGCTCGCGTGCCCACACGCGCGTGTACACGCTCACACAGATGTGCACAGGCACGCACGCAGCCCCTCCCCCCAGCCCTGAAACCAGAGCCGCGTGCGGGCATCAGACACCCAGGCGGAACCGGACCCGGACCCGGCTGCAACTGGAGCCTGTGGGGGCCTCTGCCCTGCCGTTCTGCCCCTGGGCAGCTGGGTCCGTGTGGTGGGGACATCCCCGTCAGCAGCAGGCCTGTGCCTGCGGGCTGTGCCGTCTGAGCATGGCAGGGGACAGGGTGAAGTGGACCACGGCGCTGGCGAGGCGTCCTCTCTCCTGCCTGGCAGCGGCGGCCCGTCCCCGCCCAGTCCGGCCGGGGCTCATGAGCTGCTGCGCGCGGGCGTGTACCGACAGGGCGGGCGGCCTCACCTCTGGCTGACGCTGAGGACGTCCCGGATGTTGGAGAACAAGTGGTGGTGCTCCGTCTGGGTCATGGTGGCCCGCAGCTCCTGGGACTGCAGGAACTCGGCCACCAGGATGCCGAGGCTGTGCTGGTATGAGAACTCGGACGTCAGGATCTCGAAGATGGCCTGCGGAGAACAGTGGACGCGCCCGCATGCTGGGAGTCGCCTGCGGGTGGTGGGCAGGCCGGGCCCCAGGCCCCTGGATGAGCTGCTGGACGTCTGTGGCGCTGGGCAGGGGCAGGAGCCCTACCCTTTGTCCGAGAAGGGGACACCACGCCCACCCATCGGGGGGCACTGTCCCCAGGAGTTGTGCGGCTGCTTGACCCCCCCCAAGCCCCTCACCTCCTGCCTCTTACGCTCCTCGGCTGACAGCGTGTCCAGGATTCCCGAATCCACCACCTGAGGGACACGGAACAGGGTCACGGCTGCATGACAAAAGCCACCCTCATCTGCCAAACCAGCGAGGTGGCCGGCAGACAGGCCCAGGGAGGGTGCCGCGGGGTGGCTCGTGGACACCTGGGTCACATCGCACAGCTGGGCTGGCCTGTCCCTGCCAGACTGTCACCCACATCTCTGCGCCCCGTGAAACCATCCCGGACAGGTGCAGGCCCTCAGAAGGGATGCTGAGGAAGAGGCCGGCAGCAGCCACTGTGCCCCTGCAGGTGGGGCAAGACGGGGCAGGCTGCTCACTGCCTGGGGGCCCCTTTGTGGCCACAGGGCCAGTCGGGCTCACCGTCCTCCCCTCTGGGGCCACAAGGGCTGACCCCCCCATCTCAGGTGCCGGGATCAGTCTCCATATTGTTGGGGGTCCCAGGCCCCAGACCAGGCACACCGGCCCCGGCACACAGCTGGCACCAGGTGGACAAGAAGAAACAGGTGTTTCCAGAACCTTCCATCCACTCCTCTCACCCCCATGTGGCCCTGTGGCCCTAGCAGCAGTGTGGGCACGTGCGTGGACCCTCCGGCCTGTTCTCGGCCCCACGCCTGCAGGCCAGCTGGCTGCGCTCCGACCAGAGAGCAGGGTGCTCAGGAGCGCGGGGCTCAGCCGTGATGCCCGGCCCGGCCCGGCCCCTCGTGTGGGCCCACAGCTGCCCGCAGCTCAGGCTGAGCTGCACAGGGCACGGGCCGGCTCTGGGATGCACACCACCAGGGTGTCGGAGCCACGGCTGGACACCAGGAGACCCCGCGTGGTAGCTGGGAGGGCCCCACCCGTCATGCTCAGCGGGGCAGGCCACCCACGCGCCGGGGCAGGCCCTGTCCCCGCTCCGGGCCCACCTCTGGGAGCTGGCTCCAGGTGACCTGGGGGGGCCGGTAGCTCTTGACCACGATGGGGACATCCGCCTTCCGGGTCCCGTTGGGACTGGAGGGCTCCCCAAGCAGGTCGTCATCGGACTCGTGGCTGGTGTTCAGGCCCCGCTCCCGAATCTCCTGGTAGAACCGGGGGTCTGGGGAGAGGGGCGGCATCAGCTGCGAGCCTGGGGCCTCCGGGCCCCTGGAGTCCCCGAGAGCTGCAGGCCGAGCAGGCCGCCTGCAGGCGAGGCCAGGCCGGGCGTGCACCCTCGACCAGCTAACTGGCCTTCAGGACAGGCGGGCGGGGAGGGGCCGTGGGTGGCACGGTGCCCCCCAGGCCGCTGTGTGTGCTTCCAAGACCCTCTGGCCAGAGGAGTGGGCACTTGTCTCCTGCGGTCCCCAGGACAGGCTCGTCACGGCTCAGGGGGCCTCTGATCCCGCAAAGGAACCCCCCACGCCTCGCTCCCAGATCTGGGCAGGAGACTGTGTCCCCACTCTGGCTGGTGGTGTTGATGGAAGTCAGGGACTGGCAGGAACGGACAGCCTTCCTGGCTGGGCTCCCGTGTCCCCAGCACCAGCATGCAGGCCCAAGTCCCCATGCTTCCCGGGTGCCACTGTCCTTTGGGACAGGCACCTACCCTGAACGTCCCCGAGGAGTCCCGTGGCATCGCAGCCCCTGCAGGCGGAATGTCTGCTCTGCATCCGCCTCCCAAGACCCCAGCACCAGGCTCCCGTGGGCCATGGAGACAGAGGCTGACACGTGAGAGGACATGTCTGTCCTGGTCCCACATGCGCCACCACACACAGACTGGCTCCTGGACAAGTGGGAGCGCTGTCTTCTGACCCCGGGCAGCAGGACCTGTCCGAGGCCTGGCCAGTGCGTTCTCCGAGTCCCCGCACGTAGACCCTGCCCCGAGACCAGCCTGGCGCCTCCAGCTGCACTCACCATCCTTGAAGGAGCCCTTGTGTGCACGCTTTCGCCCCAGTGTCCTCTGCGAGGGAGACAGAAACACCAGCTTCAGCAGGGAGGACGGGCAGTGGACTGCAGTGACTCCCTGCCCAGGACAGAGCCCCGACGGGTGCGCTTGGCCAGGACGCAGAAGGTACTTTGTTAATGCTGGCACCACGAGGAACGAGGCTGCCAGGTGGAAGGCAGGTGGGACGGGCGCTCAGGGAGGTGGCTGAGGGCTGGGCCGGCCCAGGAGGGCCGCCTGCAGGAGGCTGGAGGTAGGTGAACCTGCAGGCGCGGGTGTCCTGAGTGGGCCTGGGGGAAGCCAGGGGCAGGAGGGATACTTGGTGAGGATGAGAGGGGCCACCAGGCGGGAGCTGGGGCTGCAGGAGAGCAGTGATGCAGGGGTAGCACCCAGCCCACATGGTCTGGGGCCTGGCAGCCGGGCAGAGGCGAGTGGGGACAGGCGGGGCAGGGGC
>RJWH01007337.1:0-41482 GCA_004363575.1 Solenodon paradoxus | reverse complement strand
GGTCAAATGACAGGGGAGGAAATGGATCTTGATACTTATGTACTGGGATGAGGAGCCAAGATGGCTGCCTGAACAAATTACATCAGCAAGGACATTCAGACCTCGGTCTCCAGAGCAACGTTGCATGTAGAGTTGAAAACGCAACCAGTCACTTCTACCTGGAGAGTCCTGAAACCACAGTGAGAGTGGAGAGGACTTACCACTATACTTCCCCACCCACAGTGCCACTCCTCTGCCTCCGCACAGGTCACAGGCCCCTCACACCTTCCACAATGGTGAGCTGACTGACCCCCACTGTTGGTCTAAAATTTGATGGCTCACACAGAGTATTCATGTCCATTACTTTATGACCACACGAAGCAATACTATCCCCATTTTATTTTCCAGAAATCTTCGGCCTGGAGAAGGTAAGTGACTTGCAAGTAACTGGTAGTATCAAAAGCAAACTCAGATCTTCCAAACCTAAATCCAGTGGGCTCTCCACTGCAGCACAACTGCCCTAGAGACTACAGTGTAAAAAGAGGACCCCCAAGTTCCAGGACACCACCCAGCCCAGTCCTCGGGAGAGCATTCTTTCTAGGGCTTGTCTGAGTGGGGTTACCCAGTTGCCTGCTATCAATAGTCTGTGTAAATTCCCAGAAATGGATATGAGTTCAAGGAATCCACTTGAACAACAGGTAGAGGCTATGGGGAAATGAAGGTTGTAATGTGGATTCGAAAGGTTTACTAAGATCTCTACCACCCTGAAATCTTTCATTCGTCCTTCTGTTTCCAATGAGACGGATAAACATATCTTCTGCCATCACCGTGTGATCAATTCATTGGATAATCAATCCACTGGCTGATTTGCTAACCCCACCTGCCCCAGCCCCAAGCAGCACCTAGGCTCTGAAAATGAAATATTAACTACTTCAGTCTCATAGTTACCAATGGCCATCTTACCTAATAGAAAAAGAAGTGCTCATGGCAGTTTGTGTATTAGGGTCCGTCCACAGTCAATTTTGACACCCTTCTCTGTCTGTAAGACGGCCTGTGCTTGGGGCTACAATCCAAAGACCTGGGGTCCTTCCAGAATCTCAGGAATGTGCCTTGTTCTTTTCTTCTTTTGCTCTGTTTATTTGTTGTAGGCAGTAACACACTTTCTAGTCAGTTATCATGGCAGAAGAAACACTTCACTTCAATCAGCATTTTTGAGGGCCAGTATAGGTTCAAGGAGTGCTTTGGGAAATGACACAAGAGATAAAGGCAGATCAAATAACAAGAGCAGGGCACATTCCACATCTTAAGCACTATAGACAAAGGCAACTTCAGAATTCCAACAAATGAGGGCCTGAGGGGTGGCAATCTGATTGGAAGATGCCTCAGGAACTTGCCTTAAGGCTGTATCTTTACAGCACATAAGATTGGGAGAGCCTGCTAAGGAGAGACTGGTAGAGATAATGGGAAAGAATAGATAAAGTCCCCCAAACACTCTAGCCTCTCCCACTAACCATTCAAGTCTTAGGTATACATATAAAAAAGGAAGAAACCAGCAAATAGTCAAACAATGAACCAAGTTTTTGCAAAGTTGTGGTCTAATTGCTGACCTTGACAGAAAAAGAAAGACCAAACACAAGGACCAGACTGCATAGAGCCTGAAAAAGGTGGAATCCAAGGGCAGGATCCTGGCACACACTTCTCTTTTCTGCCTGGGAAACCCAAGATAAGCTAGATCTATGTTCTCTGTCCTCACCTGCCCAGGCCCAGACCAGAGTGTCTGTGGCAGCCTTGCCTGCAGCACAGCCCTGAGTCACATTCACCAAATTTTCACCAAACCATCATCAGACCCCTCCTCTACTGTCTCCTACTTCTGGTTTTGATTTATTATTAATACAGACTATCTCCTGGTCAGGCCTAAAGGAAGGTTGTTTTTGTCCATTAGCAATAAACTTAAAATTACCTCTAACCTGTAGCAGATATAAATCAGTCATAAAACAAGGCTGTTCTTGGGATTTTTCAGAATAATTTCATGAACAATTTGGGATAGCTCAATAGTAATTATCTGGGAAGACAGCCTTATATGAATCCTGCTAACCATTATTTTGATATTAATGCAAATTTAAGTCCACAGTACTTCTTTCTGCCCCAGGGATTTCTTTTTTTTTTTTTTTTTAAACATGTCCTCATTTCTTATATAGAAGGTATTTCCTTACACATGCTTTCTATATCTGATATATTAGGCAGTGTCCCAGCAGGAGAGAGGACACTCTTGAAGGGGTAATTAGAGAGAATCTAATGAAAGTAACCTTTACAAAGATGTGGACTGAATTGTTATGGATTGAATTATGTCACTCAAAATAAAAATGTTGAAATTCTAACCCCCAGGACCTCAGAAAGTGACCTTATTTGGAGGTCGGGTCATTACAGTTGATGGATTTTGTTACAATGAAGTCATACTGGAAAAGGGTGGGCCCCTCATTAACATGACTGATAGCCTAGCAGGGGCCTGTGAACACAGACACAGGGAGGACCACTTGTTTTAATGAAGGCAGAGAATTAATGAAATGAGACAACTGAAAGGTAAGCCAAAGAACACCGAAGATGACCAACTAACCACCAGAAACGAGGATGTGGTAAGGAAGGATTTCCCCACAGGTTTCAGAGGGAGCACAGACCTACTGAAAACTTGATTTCAGACTGTTAGTGTCCAGAACTGCTAGGCAATTCATTTCTTTTATTTTAAATGACCAGGTTGTGGTCCTTTGTCCAGGCAGCCAGAGGAAATGAATACAGCTGGATTATGGGAAGTCACAAAAAGATGCTGGAAAACGCTTGTTCTGGCATAGGAGAAGCTACTCCCAGCTGGGCCTGAAGCTTGAAATGAGAGAGCCTGTACTCGACCTGCAGCTGCAGGAGAGAAGCTGTCACCTCCACTGGGTGAGGCAGCCACCACCATTCCACAGCCTGCCAGAGGAAACTGGGCTAATGACCCCCCAGCTCACCTCCTCCTCGCCGATCTCCGGATGCCCTGTGAGACAACCTAAGCAGGAGGCCAGAGAGTAAGGGCCCCACCTGGATGCTGCCCACAAAGGTCAGCCTCCTAGAGTGGGAAGTTGAGAGAATCTGGAAGGACAGACTCTGTCTAGCACGCTGGGGGAACTTCTGTTTTTAAATCACAGCTTCGAAGTTACTTCCTCAGGGAAGCCTTCCCTGACCTCCTCACAGATCTCCTAGAACATGCTCTCACCATCCCTCTGCTGCTTCAGAATCCTTCCATGAAGCAATTCATTCTGCTAATCATCAGGAGATGACTGGCTCTCATGTCAGAGCACAAACTCCCTGAGAGAAGAGACCATCTCTGTCATTTATTAATAAATGCTTGGGGTCCGGTGCATGGGAAACATGACTAGATTTATAGAATGTGCCAAGACTGAAGCCACGTGATTTTAAAAAGACCAAATATGTAAATCCAGAGAAGTGACCTTCAGCAAATTCCAAAGAACTATAGCGAACGGGCATCCTTGTGTCTGATGGTAGACCCTGACGGTGCAATTTGTATTGTCAAATAATATGACCAGCTTGAGTGCTTGCTACTGGTCCTCTAGGAATGTGGCTGAGATGGGAAGTTGGATAAATGAGATGAGGTGAGGATAGGGAGAGCAACTACCAGGAAACCAAATTTCCTCCGAGCAGTCTGGTCTCATCACAGTGGAACAAGACAAGCAAGCTTAAGTGACCTCTCCTCCACTAGCATGGGAGTGAGGCCTGCAGCCGACCTCAGACAGTGGATGCCGCCTTCACTCTTGCTGCTTTGCAAACTGAGTGACCCTCTTCCCAGCTTCTGCTGTTCTCTCTAGTTTCCATGATCAATTTACCTGTGATTGCAAATGTTCAGAGATTATTCCTAAAATTCAAAAATGTGTGTCCCGAGAATTCAAACACTCCTCTCTTGAAACACATAGAAACTTAAGCTGTTGTCAACTGAGATATAATGTGGTTCCTAAGAGTTTGGGGTTTGTTTGCTTTGTTGTTGTCTTTATAAAGTTTTATTGCTCTGGGACCTACAGCTGAGAGCAGTCCACATACATCCCAAGAACCCAGGTTTGCATCCGGGGATTGGGGAAGCGACCAGGACGCACAACTGAATAAATATGTACCAGCGCTCCCTCTTCTCTTCTTGCATGCCTGCCTACACTTGCCTTCATTCCTTCCTGCACTGCTCTTATAATTTTTTTTTATGAGGCAACATTGGCTGTTAACATTACACAAGGTTCAGATGTCCAGCATTACAATCCAACATGTGCGTGCACCACATCATGATCACCAGCTAGAAACCGGTAAAGGGATCGCTTATATGGTGATGAATAGAAACTTGACTTTTGGTTTCTAGGTTTTTCTCAACATTATTTTGCTTTGTGTCATCAACCTAGGTAACCTAAGAGCCCTGGAGAAAAGAAGATAGAGGAGTTCAGTAAAGATCAAGAACTTCTGGCTCAAATTTGGAGGCAGTGCCTCATTGCTTTGCTCCTTTGCACTTGGGCGAATCCCCCTCATTCAGCTTCCCCGGAGGAAGTCTGCAGTAAATACAACAATCATTACAACACCTGCAGTACTTGTGCACACACAATCGATCTCCTTTGATGGTTCTTTTGATTACTGCTGAAAATGTCAATGATTCTTCTTGGTGTTAACTATTCACAGCACCACAGAACCTGCAACTTATACCTTTGACATGAAAATGGAGCCACGATATCAAATTTAACTTCTAGGGCAGGAAACACAAACCTTGTTATCAATCAAATAAACTGCCTTCCCCTCCTCCCAATTGACCTTGCTATCTGAACCACCTTATCCATCCATCTTGTCATTCCATTAACAGACAAGAGTCTCCTGTGATTGGCAAAGCTCCTCTAGGGAAGCGAAACCACTGCTGATGGCTGGTTTCCTCAGACACAAGTGTGTTACAGAGAAGCTGATAGCTCAGAGCCAGGACCAGGCAGGAGGCAAATGGAGAGGTGAGCAGTCCCTGACTGGAGCCATGTGGGGGATCTGCTTCCTCATTCATCTCACCTTTTTCTGGCAGATTCTGGAATCTCAGCCTAGCAAGACTTCAGTCATTAGACACCACAGCTGCCAGGGGCCACCACTCCTGGACAGACCCCTTTCTCAATGATCTCAGTCTCACCCTCACTGAGCTCTTCTCATCCCTTTTCTCTCAGGAGTCATGTCAGCTGTGGTGTTGGTGCCTCAATACCAAGTGGTGAATGTGTCTGTGGGGGGATCTGTCACCCTCCAGTGCTCCATGGAAGGAGATAAAATCACTAACTGCTATGTCAGCTGGTACAGGAAGACCTGGGATGACAAACTGACTTTCATAATACCGAGGAGGAGGCATCAGTGGCCCTGGTTTCCAGAACAAGCTTCAGGGGGCAAGTAATCCTTCAAACAACCAGTTTCTACTCCAGATCCTTGAGGCATCAGAGAGAGAGGTAGGCTCCTACTACCGTGCAGCAGCTGCCACCCTGCCACAGACCGACCTCTGAACAGGCCTGTTCTACCTGTGTAGAACAACTCCAAAAGGTAATGATTTTCTCATAAATAAACTTAGGTTTAAAAAATGGGAGAAAGCTAGCATTTCCCTCCTTTCCTCAGAATCGGCCACACTTGGCCTTCCCAGTGTTCTTACAAGGGTGTGAGGCAGGAGAGAGGCGAGATCCCACAGGCAGGGATCATAGCACTTACTATACATTCTTAACAGTATTCTTGGAGATTTATCAAAGATTTGATTACACACCCAAAGTGCTTAGGGTATACAGAGGCACTTTCCAAAGTATGACTATGGGTGATGTCCAGTTTCTTCCCACCCCTATACACCATCAATCTAGCTACTCTAGAAGAGGGGGACTGGGAAGGTGAGGAGACACCTCCCTTCCTTCAGCATCAATTATATGCACTGCCTATCATTCTACACAGCATAGAGACATGAATCAACCTCTAGATTCTGTAGGTTTTTCATGATTACTAACTAAATATGGTTTTGGCTCTTTTGTCCATCTTTAAATCTTACTTCTATATGTGTTAGAAAACAAAACATTGCAGATTTCTTCCACTGACACTTCCTTCTCCATCTTTGGACAGCTCAATTTAATTCTTCATTTTAATCTTTTACTTTTCCAGATTTAAATGATTGACAACCTATACTTTCCTCTAGCCTCATCAAGAAATTCTAGCATTCACCTTGTTAAGTAACCTAACTGGAATTTTTGTGGGTGACAGGTATGTTTGGTAACCTCATTGTGGGGATGTTTTCATGCATGTGTATCAGAGGTCATGAGATTGTGCATGGTGTGTATATGAAGTTTATTGCACATCAGTAATGTCAAATATATTTTAATATAACAAAAATTCTAAAGCTTCTTTAGACTACTTCAGGGAAAATCTAGGAAGAGTTTTCTCCAACTCACCCTTTTCATCAAAGATCTTGCCTTCCATACAAGTATAAAGAGGCTGACAACTATTTGCTGATGACATACACTCGGCTCCAGGCAAGACTCCTCACTGCTCCGCCAAGTTTCCCCATCCTCCCACCACTTTGATTCTGCCTCACCTTTCATAGATAGATGACTGATATATGATTGATAGATAGGTGACTAGCAATATATATTTATATGTATACAAATATACACACATATATACACACTGCATATATATTTTCATATATGTCATTATAACGTGTAATTGCTCCATGCATTTTAGCCATGACTTCCCATGAGATAAAACTGAAAATGTTCTTCCACTGATGCTTGCTTATTCTCTTTTGTACAGCTCAATTTAATTCTCCACTTTCATCTTTTTTGCTTTTCCAGACTTGTGATTGACAGCCTATTCCTTCCTTCTGGTCTCAAGCAATGACATTCCAACTCTTCAGAGGATCTCTCTTTTCTGTTATCCATTCCAAACCCATTCACTGCATCCTGTTTGTCCTAATTCCAACATGGGTACCTGGCTTCCTCCTCTCTACCCCACCCTGTTGGTGACTTCTTTGGCTGCACTGTCTGCAAAGCTCTAGATATTGATTTGGCCTTTACGTGAAATCAGGTTCCCAGATTCCCAGCTAGCTAGGGCCTACTGTGTCCCCGGGTCTGGGAGGGAATTGAGCTGCAGACTTCCTAATTGCATCCCAGTTACCAGAGAAGTCCTATCATGACTCTTCAAATCCACTGCCTGCTACTCGTATCCGGTTATTCTTCTTGGAATGAACGGTAGACAGGAAGGTGGAGGGCATCTCCAAGGCTGAAAGGGTACAGTTCTCTCAATTTGAAATCATGACTTTTAGAGCAGGAATGACATTTGGAAACTGGTTATGCAGATGTTTTCGAAGTTTTGAGACTGTGGTTTTAAGTTCTGTAACATGTAATCCTAGGAAAAGACCCAATGGGTCATTCTGAGAATGACCCAGCTGAATGTCTTTGAGGAGAAAGAGGAGCAAACAAATCTGAAGAAATCCATAAAACTGCATGTCAGCTGTAATAATAACTAACATCTGCCGAATGCTCACTACGTCAGGCAGTGGTGTGAGACCTTTACATGTGTTACACAATTTAACCCTCTCAACAACCCTATGGTGCATTTTCTCTTATTCTTCTCATTTTATAAGTGAGGGCACTAAGGCAGAGAAAAACTAAAACACCCAAGGTATCACAGTTAAGAAGGGAGAGGACAGGTTTCCGATCATGGAATCTGCACTAGAAGACACAGTACATGACTTGGGGTGGGGGGGTCATAGAGGAGGCCTCCCCAGGGTGTGTCAGATCTGAGGAATAACTGGGCCTGTGTCCTCCCCACCCAGCTGTTCAAACTGATGCCCCATGACCATCTATCAAGAAACTGAGACAAGGAAGCTGTGGTCCCAGATGATCTCTCAAATGTTTTCTAACTCTGAAGTTTTGTGTTCCTGCCATAAGTTTCATATGTCTTCAAAGACCAGCTGTATCTCTTCATCTATGAAATGGAGATAATAAGAATTTCAATTTCATAGTGGTGTCGTAAAAAGCCAATGATAAAATAAATAATTAAATAAAATCAGTAAATTGCATTATAAATGGTATATGTGCATTATACATTACTTACCTTAAGAAAGAACAGTCTATAAAATGGAATAACTGAAAAGTGAGCTAACTTCCTGAACGCCTACCAGATGCAGTCAATTTGCAGGTATAGACTCACTTAATCCTATGACAATGCCAGGAGGGTCTTATTGACAGTTCCATTTTACAGATGGGAACACTGAGCCTCTCGGAGTGGTAACTTACCTAAGGTTTCAGAAGCTAAGTCAGGATCTGAATCTGAGTAGTAGGCTGACTGACCTAGCACTGAGCTAGGGCTGTGAGATATACAAATGATACTACCTGTAACAGTATTGAAATTAAAGAAGAAACACAGAGGTGATGCCCAGTCATCTGTGTGGGGCAGAGGTTGTCTTTGCCTCCTAGGCAAGTCCCCAGAAGAAGAGATGAAGGTTGGGCAATGGAACTACTTCCACTTCCCCCCTCTCCCTCCCTGGCTTTACATCACCAATTGCTATTTCAGCTTCCAGGCTGTTCTCCAGAGATGTCTAACTCCCCTCGCTGCAGGAGGACAGCTGCTACGCAGTCCCTGCAACTTACACTCCAGAGCCCCACCCCCAGAGCAGCAGCCTTTGTCCCCGCACACTGCATGGGAAAGGGCCATGTGTCCCTTCCTTCTGATGCTTGTCAAAAGTAACAACTTGTTGAACTTCAGGGCCTCTGGTTTGCTGAACTCACCGCCTTCCTCTTTCCCTCCCAGGGCTCTGCCTGGCACAGCAGCTCTCCAGATCTGGGACTGGTGTGACAAGAACTGGAGAAAGTCCATGGGATTCTGACAGGTCCATTGAATTGCTAACTTTCCCATCCATCTATTTCTGTAATGTGAGGCAGCATGTCCAAGTTTGTCTCTTCCACTTTCACTGACTTATTGCTTATACCAAGGCAACAAGAGAGCTCACGCTCTGTCATCCACAGTTCTCCACGTTCAAAATGAGCAAACTGGCGCAAGAGAGCAGTGCAGTGAATTAAGGTACAGGAACCACCAGAAAAAGAAGAGAATTGAGTTCAAACCAAATTTTTTCCCTATTAGGGAGGGAGTTGACCAGCTGCAGTGTCTCAGACAGATAGTGCTGGCAAATACATTTTCTGCATTAACTGGGTAAAGAAACTCCAGAATTAAGACTTCTTTCTACTCTTCAATTCAGCATATTGCCCCCAAATATTAATCGAAATGACAGGATTATACAGCTCTCTGTTTTTCAATCAGAGCACTACATTCAGTTTTCCAGCAAACACTGTCCCTTCTCTCAGCTTAATTTTTCTCCATTGTATTTATCGCCATTTCATGTGCTATTATTTTACTTGCTTATTGATCTATTGTCTAGCTCTTTGCTAGAATTCAAGTTCCAAGATGGCAGGAATTTTGTCTGTTTCCTGCATTGTCTTAACTCCAGCACTTAGAATCAGTCTGGCACAAAAAAGGCACTGACGAAATGTATTAAATGAGTGAGTGCAGCATTTAATGACAGAATACTTTGTACCCTGGATTTTGCTTGGTGCTGAGGATGGAATTGTACATAAGACTGGTGCCAACTTAGCCCTCTGCAATGCTTTGTCCAAGCCTCATGTATCCACTAATGCTAATGACTGTAGCGAGATTTGCTGAAAGGTTGATGATGTGCACTTTAGAGCCAAAGGACTTCCTCGTGGAGAGCAGGCATCCTTGCTCCTACGTTCCCTGGGCCACCCCACGTGGCAAGGGTAACGTGGGGAGGATGGGAGTCTTTTTCCTTTTGTCAGCTGTTCCCACCTCTTGACCTCAAGGCCCTAGGCCCTGAGTCTTGGACTATCAGGAAAACAGCTGAATATTTCTACTTTAATTCACAAAGGAATTTTGCAGACTTTCTCAACAGACCTGCTGGGGCATGTTCTTTCGTTAACCCAATACCACGATCACACAGTTTCCTAAAAAGAAGAGTAATTCCTAACTCCCTCTCAGCCTACTGTCACTACTGCCACCAAATCATCTGGATATTCTCCAAGACTAAAGACTCCCTGGAAGTCTTGCTTTGCAGCGATCCATGCATATCCACACACCTGCGCTCTGAATGGCAACTGCATACAGCAGCGCGCATCAAGCACTGAAGGAACTCGCTGAAGGCGAGCCTGCAATGCTCATGGGCCCCAAAGGCCGCACTTGGCTAGTGTAGCAGTGTGCCAGCCTGTGTGACACTCAAGAGTAAAATGGCCTAGTGACAGGACAAAGGAAAGCAGATCAAAATGCAACTGCTTCTGATGAAATAAAACCAACCCTTAGATACCTGCAACGGAACTGAGGTCACCAGTAGGGAATGGGATTGGGAGGCGAGTGGGGTACAAATGGTGGTGGAGCCCACCGGACAACGGTGAAGAACACTTGGTAATTTGCTGGAGGGCTCGTGTGCTGATATGTATCTGAGGAATGGGGAAGTTCTACATATGAGTTTATTTTAACATGTAGAATAAGTTACTACAATAAAACAACTGAAAAAATGCAATGGCATCTATTAATTAAAATAAGGCAAATTCACAAACTCTGAGTTTAGATAAGAAATTAATAGCCATGGGTGTTCTATTTACCTACCCATATGTGGTGGAAGAATAGGGAAGGTTGAGCTATCCTTTTCTGACTTAAGGATACTACCTCATGACTCTTTATACGTTTCAGAAAAAGAAAAGTCACTATAAAATATATTACTAGGGCTACAAGCTATTTCAAAAGAAAATCTAAAGTATAGACTTTGGGGAGATTAAAGTTGCTTTCATAGAATATAATAGCATTCATGTTTTCATTCAGTAACAATTTACTAAAACCTGCTATGTGCCAGGTATTTTTCTAGATACACTGGGAATACAGTACTCAGCAGCATGAGTTTAATGAGAATGAACCCTACAAAATAAAATAAGTAAAATATTTGTGACATGGTAGTAATTACCACAGAGGAGATTTGCAGAGAGGAAGCCAGATTCAGGGAGAAAACAATTTTAAACCAGGTAGTCAAAAAAGGCTACAATGAGATCACATTTTAGCGAAGACCTAGGGGTGAGCCAGGAGAGTAATATTGAGAGTCTGGTATTTTCAGGACTTTTCTGTTCGAAATAACATTTTCATGTCCAGTTTTATGACACGTATAGTACTAGCTTTTCTGTAGCTTGGGGGGAATAAGAAACAGTTTTTCCTTCTTATCTTGCTAAAAAGCTCTTTCACCAATAATTCAGACTTTCATTATTCAAGGTTAGGTGACAGAATTCCATTAATTAGCACAAAGGGGAGAGAAAGTAGTTTTGAATAGGTCAAAACTTACCTGAAAAGCAAAAAGGCAGAGCTGGCTATGGAAAAATGGAATATGGGACATGAAACGTAAGCCCTTTGCCTTTTCTCCCTACTTATGTGACCACCCTCTAAAGACTAACGAGTGTTTCTTCCGAACCCCAGGAGGGTTCCACACACATCGGATCTTGTCCTTCTCCTGCTGGTCCCCAGGATGACTCTGCAGTCTCACCTATTCTTGCATATCAATGCACCTCCCCCAAAATTGTCTCAACAGGCTAAAATTACAACTGTCTGCATCTACGTGAGTTTCTTGGCTTTTCCTCACCTCCAGGAAACTAGTCACAGGTAAACCTGAGGAATTTCAAGCGGCTGTGGAAGATGTAGGAGTGTCTTTACGGATCCTAGCAAAACTTCAGGGACTTGCCTCCAGGACTTGGAGGGATAATGGGAATTCAAAGGCCAGGGAGGGCTCCAGGGTCAGCGTCCATCTTTACATGTCAGGTGACAGAAGTGAGCTGCATTGTTCAGAGACAGCAGCAGGCCAGGCAGCCTCCACTGGGACAATACCCAGGACACAGCCTGAGAATGTGTCATCAGAAGCTCTGTCACATCAAAGACCTCCTTATACATAAAGAGCTCAATTGCGTTTGCAGAGCACAGTTATAATCACGAGAGATTGATTGAGGGTTAACTGCTTCAGTCTCTAAAGAGAGGAACAAGGGGTTCATGCACCGAGTTTATAAATAAGAACACAAAGAACCACGAGGGGCTCAGTACAACTGGCAACATAAAACACAGAGGTGACGTGGTGGCAATAGCCCCCCCTGTGTGACTTTAAAACCTCTGAGTTCACAGTTAGTCCAATTCTCAGCATCCAAACCATCATCGTATTTTCTGTACCAAAGCTATTCTCTTCAGCCCTACATCCCGACTCCTACAGATACGTGTGCACACGGCGTTAGAATAGTAAGGAACTTCAGTCACCTCCTGGCTCAGCGTCTTCACCTGAAGGTGTAGAACATAAGAAATGGAGATGTTAAGTGACTTTCTCACCATCACACAGGCAGCCAACAGAGAGAGCTCAGGTCCTAAACCTTTGGTCAAGCGCTCTTCCTAGTACACCTGACACCTGGCTGCCACAGGAAAGCATCCTATTACTTGCATATTTCCAGATCACTTCCCTGCTATGCTATTCTCCCCCCGAAGTTAGATGGAAAATCTTTTTCCCCAAGCTAAGCCCCAAGCTGAGGGCCTTTGCAACCTGAAGAGTCTTGTCCGTGTCGGGGAAAGGCAGAGTCCTCAGAAAACTCCAGCAACTTGCCTACAGTTCATCTTTGCTTTCTACCTTTTTCTGAAGAAAATCCTTGAACTCTCAAAGGCTGCCCTGGTCCTTCTGCAGTCCTATGGGTGTCTAGCATCATACTGAGCTCAAGCAGGTGCTCAGTGCACATTGCCAAGTGAAAGAAGAAAGGCTAACCTCCCCCTCTCTCATCTCAACATAAATGAATTCCACTCATGAGGGACCCTGCTACTAACTGTCTGTCCTCTCTCTCCAAGTAATACTTCTCACCTCTGCCGGGCAATGGTTGGATCAATGAGCCTGCCTTCCATTCAGAGACAAAACCACTCCTTCCTTTTTCAAAGTAAGTGCCTGTCATAGCATGACAATGCTGTTAAGCAAAAGAAATCCAATTATAGGATTGGTATAAGATTATAAAAATGAAAGTGTTACTGTATTCAGCATTGGTCATTCCCTCCCATGAGGGTTGTAAGCCTGGTATGTTCCTGAGTTATCTGAGTAAGTCTTAGAGAAAGGAGGCAGCTGTGTTGAGTTTTGACATGTGAGGTTATTCCACGACTGACAGAAACCTGCTAGAATAAAACCTGCATTCAAAACGTCTGAGACCATGCACCCATCATTCACCGCTCAGGCTCATTTACAGGGGGAAGAGGTTGGAACTAATCCAGTGTGAGGGGCTTCTATTTCTAGCCTCAATGAATCTGTGGTCACCTGTCCCCTTTTCCTGTGAGTGAGAGAAAGAAACTTCAGCAAAAATGAGTTAAACATGAAAATCTCCTTGAAATGAAAATCACCAGCAACACTAAAGTACCAGTAATAAGCAGTGATGCCTGCAGTCACTGTGGTGTTTTCCTGTGTGCATGGTCTACTGTTCAAAGTAGTTAACATATTTTCACTTGTTCAATGCTCACAGCAACCATTGCTCTAATTATCCCCATATTTCAGGTGAAGACACTGAAGCAGGGAGAAGGTAAGACATTGTCCAAGTCACTGTGCTGGTGAGTGGTTGAGCCTGCACATGAGCCCAGGCAGCCCGCCTCCAGATGCAGTGCACACACAACTCAGGAGTCTCCTTTTTCTGGAGTTTGTTAAAAATGTGTTTTTTAAGCATGTTTATGGGCAAAAGAGTGGGTCCAACACCTTCTCAGAATTCTTTCTGGCTGCTGAGGACTCTATTCTATAAAAGGAAGCTATATAAAAAGGCTAGAACTATTTGTTGGGCCTCCATGGCACGCTCTTACATTTTGCATCAAAAAGACTGATCCCTTACATTTTGCATCAAAAAAACTGATAGCCCCTGTGGTATGCCTGTGGGCACTTTTTCACCCTCACACCGTCTCCAGTATGCATATCTCTCCAGACCCATCTTCCTTGAGCTGTCTCTCTATGGCAACGCAGGAGTCATCATGTTTGAGGTAGCATAGTATCTGTCTCTTAGAATTCTTATCATTGCTTCATCTTTACCAGAAGTCTAGTCACTGAGTCAATTGGTGGCATCTGGGGGACTGTGAGAAATACTGCGACTCCCTAGTCATCACCTGCAATACCTCTGGGTTTGACTTCTGATGAACTGGTACCGCCATGCTCCAGAAAGACCACATGAATACGTTTCCAAAATTAGTCCTTCGGGGCATGTTAAGCATCACACATCTGTGGATGGAAGATCTGTTATCACCAGGAATAGCATCAGCAATCGGTTGTACTTACAAACTTACAGCTGAAACTAGAGGGCTCCGTGGATTACTACTGTGCTTTTCACCTCAGTGAACCGTAGAAAAGTGAGGGGAGCAGAATTTTCCTGGGAGATAAAACAAAAGAGGATCTGCATGTACTATCAGTGATTGCTCTCTAGCTGGATGGGAGGGATTCAACCAGGTCTTCACCTCCATCCTGATCATCTTGGGACAACTCACTTATTCTTATGTGAAACACAACTTCTGCACATTACTGCTTTGAGTTGTCCCAACCTTTCTTCCCTTCTAACTTGCTGCATCCAGAGCTTGTTGGGCCTCCCAGAGTTAGGGGCTCCCTGAGTTAGGAGTCATCCCTGAGTGACCCTTCCAAAGTTCTTTTATCCAGAGAAATTGTTTTGAGTGATGAATCAAAAAGTCTAATGCGTATCTGACTCTCAGGTAAGGCTGGCCACCCAGCATGGTGACTTTTCTTAGCCTTTGAGTTCTAAGACATTGGAAAAAAAGAGAGCAAAACATGTAATCATGCTGAAGTGAAGGAAAGATGGGAGTGGTTTTCTCTGAGGTCCACATAGCTAATCCTTCCCACATTTGCAGATTCATGAAAATATCCTGATTACATTCACAGAAAAGTTTCATGACACAGTTTAAGCAGGGTTATTTTCCTCTTTAAGTAGGTGGTAATATAGGGCAGATAGGTAGTGATATGCAAAAATAAATATACTTATTTGTCATTATTACTTATAATTTAAAATATATATAACATAATTTAACAAATTAATGTGTTGGACTTATAAACAACCATCTGACAATTGTGTCTAACTTTGGTAAGATCCTTCACTTATTTTTAAGTAAACAAGTTTAAAACTGGGTTCTATAAATGGGATGGCATGGGCTCTAAAATCAGACAAAAATGGCTGAGCAGCTCCTCATTGTAGGATCTTAAGCAAGGTTGCTTAACTCCTTGAAAGCTCCATTTTCTCATCCATCCCTAGAGATAAGACTATTTCACAGTGTCATCACAGGAATTAAATGAAATAATGCTAAAAGCCCTGGCACAAGGGGTACACTGCAGGTGCTCATTAATGCCTGTGTTCTGCTCCTTCAACTCTTAACAGTCTGCAGTAGAGTGGTTTTTACCTGGAGAAGAAAAGAATAAAGGATCTAGAGGAGGAGGGAACGTTGGCAATGACCACAAGCATCTTTCCAGACCAATAAATTCAAACGTGCTGCCAGCACATTTTTGATAAAAATCTCTCTTCAGGATTATTCTTCCCACACAGCCTCTCTAAATTCTTTCTCTGCTCTGATGCCTCAAAGACAAATGCACTACTGTGGGGGTCTAGTTCCCCAATAATACAGTGTGTCTTCATTGCCCTTTGTCTATGCCAGATGAAGGTAGCCTAGTCCAGTCTCAGTTTTACTGTATGTCACAAGGAGAATGGAATTTTTTTCATGGCAAACCTTTTTCTAGCAGATTTGTTCCAATGTCTTAGAGGATAACTGGACAAGGGGACACAATGTTCAAGTAACTCAGAGCTACCCGCTTTAAGGATTCTCTCCTGCAGAAGCTCCCTGGTCTTAGGATACTTTTAATGAATGTACCCTTTTAGGAATAAAGAGAGCTTTCTTTCTCATTCTTAAATAAGAAACTATAAGGTTTAGTCCCTCACCTGTGACTTACTGGTAATATTTGTCCATCCTCGCGTCTCTCATGCTGCCCGTGGTCTCGTAGCTCTTTCTAGCACACCTGACACCTGGTTGTCCTAGGAAAGCACCCTACTACCTGCATGTTTCCAGGCCACTTCACTGCTGTGCTGTTCTTCCCCTGAAGTCAGCTGGAAAATGTTTCTCCCCTCAGCCAAGCGGAGCCCCTTTTAGCGCCTTTGTACTACACTACTTGGCCCGAAAAACAAAACTTGCCTAAATGAATCCCAAGGATAAATATCCCCATTCCAATCCTCCAGCATTTTCCATTAAAGAACTGTAGGGAACTTAGCCAGCAGAAATGGGAAGAAAAGCCAGGTTATCAGAGCTGCCAGAAATGTGTGATTGGAGAAGATACTAAGGGTATCTATGCCAAAGCACATACTGGAAAGAGGTATCTGAGATCTGAGGAAACTTCCGCTACTAAGATGAACTGGCAGCCTGTTTGGAAACAGAAGTTATTTTAGAGTCAGAACCCTTACTTCTTTTTGTGTGACCTTGCATGTCAGTTAGCCTCTTTGAACCTTAGCTCTGATCTATACAATAAAGAGTCTATATTAGATGATCTCTAAACACTAACAAGCTAGAGGTCTCTGTCCAGCAAGAAAGAGAAAGAGGAATCATGGGACAAAAGAGATCAAATGTGACTGATTCCCAAGATTGGGAAGCACAAATTCTTGCCTAACTGATTCTTTTGTGTGTCCCAACAAGGATAAAATAAAAAAGAATTTTAAAAAGAGCTAAACAAAACACACTCCTGATTAATCAAAGGGGATTGAAAGTCATTGCTAACCTCACACCTACCTTGCTTTGCCTCCAGCTCCCCTCCCTAGGGACATTCCTCCTCTTTAATGCCTCATCCTGATTCTCAAAAGCTGTGATCACTCAAGGTTGAAGCTTTTAATCTCCCATGTATAAAAGGATATGCAAATAGAGTTCAGTTTCCTGTTGAGTCTCTGCCAAGGTCTTAGCCTGGCAGTTCTGGGAAAGGAGCCAAAGACCTCATATTTCTTGGCTGTTAACATTCTCCCATCTGCACCCATCAGCAGCCTGGGCTTCAGGCTTCGACTTGTCTCCTAGGTTTTCTAAAGGAACCCTAGAATGTTTCTGCAGGAAAGTAACTTGTTTCCCAAACAACCAGACAAAGATTATCTGGTCACATTTGAGGACAGTTAAAAAAAAAAAAAAAAGACCAGGAATTCTATATTTCTATATTATAGATGCAGAATCTAATCTTGTAAACGTCATGAGATACTGATATTAACAAGGTCTTGGGCAAGACTTCAGTATGGATGTCCCACATCATGCATACATATATATACAAAGTGAAAAAGGAAAGGTCCTCAAATCTAGAGACATTTAAGCATTCAAAATCAAATATCTGAAAAACACAAAACATCTCAATGTGTTTCTGAGCCAGAGGCTCTGCTTAATAATGGAATCAGGGATCAGATTAATTGTCTCCTGGGTCTCCCTAATTGAACTCACACAAAATAGCAGCTGCCATTTTAACTCAACACAAGGCATCCAGACCCAAGTTCACTGAAATGTTACCAGTATTCTGATGGAAAATTCTATGTTCCAAGCTGATCGTTCATTAAACATGGAACTTCCTCTTTTTCTGGCTTGTTTATGTGTTCCAGTATTTCCTTTCGGAAGCTGTCTCCTACAAGAACTTTCCTGTGTGCTGTCATTTCCATTGCAATGCCAACATACATGATAAATTCTTAAGGTTTTTTCATGTTTTTTTTTTTTTTTCTTTTTCCACGTCTCTGTTATGCCAGGCAGCTGTCAAGAGCAAAGAACTCAAGATTGGACTACTCTGGACAGTATAACATCAGAAAAACTGTTCTCGACATTATTGTTCTATACTCAGTGATTCTTCAGTGTCTTCAACAGCATATATTTTCAAATCTCTTTCACTAGTCTTGATCTTTAGAATTCCATTTTATGAAGTCATACTTTCTTCTATGATATCTACTCACAGTTATGACACTCTACAAATGTTCCACCTCTCCGTTTTTCCTCCCAACCTCTCTCACCCAGAGCCTTGCACTGTCCAGCAAAGATTGCTTGCAGACCATTTGCATTTCAACAGGGAGATGTTGCAAAACAGATCCCATCTTTTTCCTGTTTTTTGCTTCTCAGCCCTACTGGCAACCCATATAGATGTAAAAGTTAGCACCACCTTGTGCCCTTTGTGGGCATTTTTCTCAGGTATCTGTTCCCAGAACAGACAGCATTTTGAGACTGTGCCTCAATGCCACTGATACTGTGATTCTTAAAGGTGTCTGATTCAAAAGGCTTGGAAATTTCTACCTAAATCCAGATCCAACTAATTTATCATTGGAAAAGGTTGAACTATCTGCATATCACTCACCTAAAGGCTCAGAACTGAATCTTAGATTCTACCAAATATATGAAATGCCCATGAAAATCCAGGGTAAGGCTTGACTGCACCAAGCCTGTGACTTTAAGGGAAGACTTCAGATTATGTGCCTCCATGGAGGAATCATCGTCCCCTTGGACTGCTCCCTCGGCTTTGCTTTTGTTTTTCTACTACCACACACTATTCTATAATGTATTTACAACAGACATAGTCTACTCAGAAATAACCTGGACAAGTCACCATAGCCTTATATTAGTCGGGAGATTCAAATTGAAATTAGTGAAGCTGACTTGAGTAAAATCTTTCTCTCCAACATGAAGACTCCAAGGCCTATGGATAAAGCAGCTCCCTAATCCCCCTCTATTTCCATTTGTATATATTTCCTCCCAGTTCCTATACATTGTTTCCGAATTTAGAAAATTGAATAATGAAAATTGAGACAAACCTACACACTCTAAAAATTAACTCAACTCTCAGAGTAGATTGATTGTGTGGAGGGGAGACAATTTTGCACCAGGATCTATTAAACTATATTTTAATGTAAAAAGCAAGAGAAGAGCTGTCTTCCTCTGATGACTTTCTCTCTGAGAGATAGCTTGTCAGGAGGGGTTAAGCTGGTGCTGCCATGGCTTTTTGGTTTCCACACCCCCAAAATATCCTATCTCCCTGATATCTGGAGGAAGGATCTCCTTTCCATCACACTCATCCTAGTAGTCATCCTGCCTACACAGATTAGCTAATAAATCTGGAAAAGTCCGCATTCTAAGAGAGAGGTGGAAAGCAGTGGGACAGATGGAGCCTGGGTGCTGCGAACTGCGCATGTCCACTGCTGACTCAGCCTTTCCCCCAGTTGTCTAATCCAACAGATGCAGCTTCTTTATGAGGCACCAGAGACAGAGAATGTCCACATCCTGTGGTTCCCTGTACCCCCTAACACCCCACATTTGAGTTCCTTTACAATTCAGAGAACAAAAGCTGCTGGCTTTGGTCCAGTTCACAACAGATGTGGATCACAACTGCCAACTACCCAGGAAGCATCCACCAGGGCAAGGCATGAGAATCGGCTTCTTAGAAATTCCCATACATGTGATCCCATCACCTGCTAGCACCTGCTCCAAGAGATACTGGGAGACTTTCTCCTGAGCATCTTCAGGAATGTAATGTCTTCTTTGGGGAATTAAGGAAGCTGAACTTCCTACTAGGATTTAAGAAGGCTGAGAATTAAGGAAATTATCGGAATATAGTATTTTAGGAAAATGTGAAAATCTAACCAAAACTTTGACATGCTGCCTTCCCTTCTCGCTCTCTGAAGTGGATAGACATGTAAAGCCATGAGTGACAGCACCCTTCCACAGTGCTCATGCAGGACAATGGGTGGAGATCCTGTTGCACAGAATGTTAGTGTGCCGGGTCTTTGGAGGATGCCCGTGTGCTGCTGCTGTCATTTTTCCCTCTCTTTGCATTTGTCCCTTGTCCTTCCTATCTTGTTTAGTTTTAATATGTAAGCAGTGCAAACTAGGGGCCATTTTCTTGGGCAAAAAACAATTATAAAAAATATATACAGGTTTGGGGAAACCCAGGGTATAATCTCCTAAAAAGATAGACAAAGAAAGAACCAGGGAGAATATTGTAATGAATTCAGAGTACTTAAAATTCAAATGGATATTAACTTGACCATTCTAGAAAGTGTCAAGGTGATTATTAAGATATATATTTTCTCAGGGTTTCTGAAAGAAAATAGAAGGATTCAAGGTAGGAGGAATCCTTGATAATCCACCCAAAAATGTGTTAGCTGTGGCTAGAATAATCCAAAGTCTTGGCGATAGCTCAAAGAGGCTGTCAGCTGCCCCCCTCTGCAAACTGTAAAGAAGATCATAATGGCATCCCCATTTTTCATCTTTCTTGCCCTCTCCTTGGACCTTCATTCCCATCACATCCCTCAGATGCTTTCATTCTATGATGTTCAGAACCTGAGATGAAGAAATGAGCTAAAATCAACTCATACTAACTTGTGAGTGATGAAGATCAATGGAGGCTGTGTCTTTTCTGAAGTTGAAGTAGGAGGGAAGGAACATTATATATTTTTTTTCTTTTTTACTGTAATTTATTCCATACATTAAAATAAACTCATGTGTTTAGGAACACTGTGTTTTAATAGAGATAATAGGTGAGAAGCTAAAGTTAAAGCTGCCATGGCAGAATTTTCAAAGCTGAGGAACACTGCCCAAAATGAAAGACACAAGGTGGTTCTGACTTTGTTTTAAGACTTTGACTAGTGCAGATCATACAAGGAGAGTCTGGGTGTCAGAGTGGGCACTCCTTCCCCTGCATCCAAGAGGAAATCCACCAAGAACACATAGTCAAAGAAAACACTAGCCTGCCCATGGAGAAAGGCATTGATTGCAACAGAGGGCAGAACTAGGGTAAGAGAGAGAAGAAAGGATACCTGGAAAAAGATAGTTTACTTCAATGGTGGAAATAGCTTTAAAATAGTTGAAAGCTATTCAGCAGTGAAACAAACATCCTGACAGAGTAAGTACAGGTGTGTGACTACACTGGAAATGTGTCTACGTTAGTCAGGAACTGGAACTCAATCATATGAGCTCTTTCCCTCCCTAGAATTCATTATAGAACTCTATACTGAAAGAAAATCAAGGCTGCCACCCAAAAACAACCACAATTACTATTTCTGCATATCTTTCCCAGCTTTCCCTTTCAATGTATAGATGAGTACATACTCCGTATATGTAGTCATACTCCACATGCACATTTGTATCTTTTTAATAATGTAGAATCAATTGTCTATGTTATTAGACACTTTTCATAATCTGTATTAATAATGAAATGCATTCATAGTGTATCTAGGAACACACTATAGTTCCTAAACAATTCTCTTATGGTAGAGATTTAGGTAGTTTCTGCAGTTTTCCCATTATAAATATTGCTCTGATGAATATACCTGTACTTAACAATGTTTTCATTACTTAACATTAATATATGTATATTAGGAAACTATAAATGTATGTATAAATATACTTTACATATATACTAAGTGTATATGCACAATAAAATCTAAAGTAATGGCACTCCTTGGTTGTTTAGTGGTTAAGTCCACTGCCTCCGGCTGGTGTAGTCCACATACATTCCAAGGATCCAGGTTCACAACCAGGGCCAGAGGGGAACAAACAAGATGAACAATTAAATAAAGTAAACAAAATAAAATAATCTTTTTTAAATCTAAAGTAAACCCCATTTCCTCAAATACAGGATTCAAAATAAGACTTTTGGTCAGGTGAAATACATAAAGCCTTAGGGTTGTAGATGAGTTATCAAATTCAACTCTAAAATGTGTTATCTTAATTCAGTTAGACATACATATTTCAATCACACATTTTATAAAGCAGTATAATAGTTTTTTTAAATATTGATTTTTTTCCATTCTCATAGTTTACAAATTTTGCTGAAATTCCTTATGAGCATCTCAAATCAATGTGCTTGTCATCACTAGAGCTGCTTTTTAAATCTTCAAACATTTTCCCAGAGCATTCAAACTCACTTGTTTCTAAGTGGTTTGAATTATAGCACATTATGAATCCACATATGAAGCTACCACTAAGAATTTTTTGAACCATAATATCTATTTGCATAACATTAGAGCTGTTGTTTTGCCATTTATCGTGTAAGTGAATATTCATGATCTCCACAACACATTTACTTTCAAAGATATGTCTAAACAATATCAAATACTTGTGATTCTGAAGGCACACTCCCTAGAAGAGTTACTAAGTTTTTATTAAATTACAAGGTCATCTTTTTTCACAAATCTCATCAGTTGATGTCCATAAAAGTCATGAACTAGCATTGATTGCAATCATTCCAGATTAATACAGCTTCACTAAACTGTACTTAACTAGGCAAAATAAAATAATTGCATGGAAGCAATATTGCTTTTAGTAATATTTGTAAGGAATCAAATCTAAGGAGACTCTTCTCTGAGGACAGTAAACCTCACTTTAAATTCAAATAAAGTGTTTCCTCACAGCAAATTTCCCAGAGTGAACTATTTGCTAAAACTAGTATGAATATTTTCACTCTCTTGATATTAACTAACTGGTTTCCAATAAAAATATCACAATTTATATTGCTGCCAACATCTTGCCAGCATTCAGAGTATCATCTTTTGCAGAGGAGACATTCCTGACATAACCTATCAGAAATAAATTTGCTAATACTTTATTTACATTTTTTTTAATTACTAGGGGTCTAAAACCTTTTTCCACATTTGCTAACAAATGGATGACTCTCTTCATTTGTTCTTTGCCCATTTATTTTTTTAGAATTTTAGTATTTTACTTATTAATTTATGTAATTATAATAATGTTGTGCCTCTGTGTTTTACGGCATTTAACCACAATAACAACATTGGAGAAAGGAACTTGCTGAGGTATTCCGAGCGAAAGAGGGTGGTAATGGCACAATGCCAAGGAAAGAAAAAAAGGAAAAAGAAGGTTTTTGTACTGCTGTATTTCACTGTGACTACGTACCACGGAAGTGGAAGTGTATTAAGCCTTTGTTCAAAAACACCCAGCTGTGATCCACTCTGTATGTCTCAGCATCAGGAAGAGTCTTCTGAGTGTAATGAGGAAATAATAAATGAGCTTTTTTGCTCCCTTTACCCTGACTCGTTTCATTAGAGATTTACTCCATATCATCTACTGCTAGAGTTGCAGAATGCAAACGAATATTACCAAAGTCATTTGTGATAAATAAGCCCAACGCATTTTAGCAACATTTATTAAATAAGCTCATGGCAATATATAAGGGACTATCAAGGGAATGACTCAAGAAAAGGAATGAGACTAACAATGACTGTGAGCCCAGATATGGATTACACAGCAGCAGATGATGAACCAAGAAATTGAGCGCAGGTCTGTCAAAGAGCTCGAGGCCCAGGACAGTCAAAGAGCTTGAGGCCCAGGACACAATAAAACATGTGCATGGAAAGTGGTTGTAGTGAGTTGAAGTCCATCTCACTGGAGTATGACATACTTCAAGTACAAATTGTTGTAATGCTTACTGTTCTGATGAGAAATTTGTCCCACGAGCAAGTAGAGGTGGCAAAACTACTACTAGGTAGCACTGGACAAATGACCCAGTGATGTGGTGAAGAGCACAGGCTCTTCACAAATAAAACTTAAGTTATCAGAAAGTGACAAGTAAATAAACAGATGATGGGAGTTAGCTAAGAAAAGCTTTTAGAGGTGAATCTCGAGTTAGTCCTTAAAGACACCGGAAGACCTGACATGACTGGGAATACTATTTCAGAGTCTGGGAATCTTCCCCTCTGACCTCATGAAGTTTCCTTATCCAAGAGCAAAGATATTATTTATTCCTGCCTACTTAAGCTACATGTTTTGAAAGCTATTTCCTGGGAACTAAGCAATATTTCTGTTCACTTCAGATGATCAATTAAGATTAATACCGCAGGTCTGAGAGCTGACAAGAACTGGGCTCTCCTTTGCTCTTCTCTTGACCCTGCATATGTTTGATGCAAAAGCACAGGGATTAACCCCTCATCCTGGGATTACAATCACCCAGTTAGCACACCAAGTCCAATTGTTCTTTTTAAGTCTAGAACAGCAAAAACAATGTACCAGCAAAGAAAATTATCCCTTTTCTTCTTCCTCCAAAGCTGTGCACAATAACTGAGCTTATGGCGTAAAGCATAGACACATCAACTCAATCAAAATAAAATCAAAAGTATCAGCTCAATCAAAATAAAATCAGAAGTGTCCATTTTCTGGAAATATAAAAAAATCACATAGATAAACCTTTCAATTAAATTCTCCTTTATCTTCAAAAGTGGAACATTGTCGTTTCACTGGATTACTCTTTTTCAAAAGAGCAGATTCTTTAAGATATGAATTTCTCATCGCATAGTGGTGAGTTTATAACATTGCTTTCTGGTATAGCCGGCTGCAGGCATTCACAGTTACAGAATGAAGAAATAAGACAAACTTTCTGATTCACACAAGAAATCATGTAGAAGAAAATATTCCATTTCCAAAAACAAATTTAGCATCTCAGATTACTTGTTGGCTGCAATGGGAATATGTAACTTTACAAGAGATAGATTTGACTGTCACCATCTTATCCTGTGATCGATCTTAGCCTAATTATATCATTATATTCATCTTGACATGATGTAGTACACAGGCCAAAACCTCACCTACATGGTATTTATAAAGAAATTAAACCTAATCAAACCTTTAGTTCTAACAGGTGATGAGAGAGCTAGAACAGGTTTAAAGGTTCAAAAAGTAACAACTGGACAAATCGAGAAGGTGAGACTTCTACATGGTGATAAGTCCAGTCCCTTCGATATCAATGTTATGAAAAGAAAAGCACAAAAAGAGGTAAGAGTGGCAAAACTACTGAAGATTAGAAAATTTATAACCAAACTAAATGTATAGACTTTAATTAAATTTGTTTTTTAAAACCATCTGTAAAAGACATTTTGAGAAGAATAGGAAAATTTGGACGAGGTGATTTCAGAGAATTTTTAACTTTGTTGAGTAGGAAATGGCATTATGGCAGAAAAATATTTTTAGTTTTTAAAATGCATACGGAAGTATTTAGGAAAGAATTGTGATAATGTTTATATTTATTTTTAAATATTTGACCAATATAAATAGTGTATGTTGCAAACATTAATTATCTTTAAATCTAAATGGTGGGTCTATGGCTCTTGATTCTATTAATCTCTTTTTCAGAATGTTTCAAAGATTTTGTAATAAAATGTTTTTAAGAGTGTTTATTTTGAAGTGCACTCTGCAGCAAATTTAAACAATAAAAAAGTAAAATGCAACGTTTTTTAAAATTAGCATACTGTCTGAGAGACTACTGCTGGGTTCAGAGAACTCCCTGAATCTGTAGAGGTTAGAGCAAAATAAATTGTATGTTCATATGATATTTTTCTAAGATAGAAATGAACTCTTTCACTGACTATATAGGTGAAATAAATAACAAAAATATTAATGATGATGCTGTACATTTTGGATTATTCTTATTCAAAAAATAAGCAGAAGTGAAGTATCTCTAAATCTCTGCCTTTCGTGATCTGAAATCATGAGAATGACTCGAAATCAAGTCCTCCACTTGTGGTGGGAGTAGAAGGAGAATAGTTCTAGACGTCTGCAGATGTACCAATGAACTCTAGGTAGCTGATAGTCAAGCTCACTTCTCCCTCTGGGAAGACATCACAGAGAGATGAGAGGGTTTTGACAAAAATCAAAGTATGTTCAGGATCCCTCTACATAAGGGGAGTTTGACTAGGTTTATCCATTCTTGGGGCCTTATGTGAATCTCGGTTCAAAAATCTGGTCTCTTTTAAGTCCGTTCAGATGCTAAGAAGAATTGTTTGACTTATCAATCCTGCAAGTCAAGTTGGTCTATTCTTCCTTGTTATGGTTTTGTCAAAAACCCAAGTTACATTTTGAACTACCTGTCACTTAAGCAAGGAAACATTTTCTTTCACGGCAAAGCTGAAGTATTGCCACAGAAATATAGTATGAGGATTGAGTAATGTAGCTGGACTCTCAGCCTTCACTGAGCCCTCCCTCTGCCACCAAAACACAGTCATCGTAGATCCAGCATCTCGCTCCTGGAGGACCATCAGGAAGAAAACAGAGCTAGATGACATACAGATTCAAGGTTCTTGATTCTAGAGATTACAATCAAAGTATGTAGGTCCATTTTATTATTTTTACAGAACTGAAAGGCTGCTGCTCACGATGGCTTCTGACCACTTGTTCATTGATGAGTCAACACATATGACACCATTGATCTGCTAAACACCAGCAGACAAGTAGAGAGTAGTGCAGCACTAGAGAAAACCTGGGATTTACTGCTGCCCTTGCAGCTTTGGAAGCACAAGCAGGATAGAATTAGGACAATAGTTCTCAAAGTGTGGTCATTGAAACTCCAGGGAGTCAATGAGCTCAGAACTATTATAATGATACCAAAACATTATTTTCCTTTTATATTGTGTAGACATTTGCACTGATGGTGAAAATCAATGGTGGATAAAACTATTGCTGCTTTAGCGCAAGTCAAGGCAGCAGCAGTTCTGTATGAGTAGTCACTGCATTCTTCATTGCTGTATATTTGAAGGGCAAACAAGAGTCTTGAACTTAAAAAAAATTATTGAGGTCTGCCATAGCAAAATAACAGACCAGATGACTGAAACTACAGAATTTATTTCCTCACAATTTTGAGACTGGATGTTCAAGGTCAAGTTCCCTAAATTGGTTGTTCTTGAGGCATCTTATCTTGGCATGTTGATTTGCAGATGGCCACCTTCTAGGTGTGTCCATACATGGGCTTTCCTCTATGTATGCACATCCCCCGTATCCCTTCTCTCTGTGTGTCTAAATGTCCCCTTCTTATAAAGACACCGTCATTTTGGATTTGGGCTCACTAAAATCCAATCCAAATGGCGTCATTTTAATTTAACCATTTCTTTAAAGACCCTATATTCAAATACATATTTTGAGGATGAGGACTTTAATTTATGAATTCTAGGACAAAGTAGAGAAAACTATCAATTTACCGCATGTCAACACTTGAGTATATGATTTTTTCATTTTGTTTGAGTTGCAAACTGAACTTGTCACTTTTTCCCATAAAACACTATTTTTTCTTAAAAGAATGGGCAAACCTATGGTTCAGACTTGCATATTTGGCAGGCATTTTCATGAGAAAGAGTGAACTGAGTCTGTCACGTTAGAAAAAACATCTGCTAGTTGTTGCTAATGATAAATATCTAAGCCTTCGGAAAAAAATTAGAGTTTAAGAAAACTTATTTTTGCCACCATAAACTGGATGGCGCTCCAATATTTGCATACTTTTTTGATTTAAAAATATTGGTAGTAATATCAACCACTGTGACATTTTGCTACTATTATAATAAAAAGTGTCAACATATAGAATTGCCTAACTCTGTAAACCAATTATTTCCCAGACGACTAATGGAAAAAGTTACCAAACCACACAGGGGTAAAAACTCTATCCAAAATGCAAGTTATTCCAGAGATTTTAATGTAAAAGAATATGAAAAGTTCACTATTCCACATTGCAACTAACTTCTTTTCAAAATATATTATCTGTGCAAAGCCAGATTTTCTCATGTGTTTCAACCAGGCCAACATATTATAATAGATAAAATGCAAAAGGAGACATGAGACTCCAGCTGCCTTCCAATGAGTTAGCTCTTCCCTGACAGATTAAGACTACAATCGACCACCTTCAATATCTCCTTTTCTTTAATCTATACTCTAAACTCCCCCATGTTTTTCATCTGCTCCTTCCTATACATGGTTCACACATGGTATTCTCTTTGGAACACATTACAAAGAGTACATATCAATATCAGGAGCAGGGGATAAATAAATTTAGTTTAAAGTCCAAAAACCCAAATATTTGAAATCTAAATCTGTTCCAAGACAAATTCCATTCCCTGTTCAATTCCTATTTAATTTCTTGGCTTATAAATTTTATTAAAGTGCTATGAATCTCTGAGCAAGACACCTGGTCCAAACCATTGTAAACCCAGTCTGCACACACTGCCCTTTTCCTCTGTTCACTCCTGAGAATGACTGGTATTGAGAACTTGACCCAGCCTTCTTCAAAACACACTGAACTTCAGGGCATACCCACCCCATGTCTGCCCCCGCTCCCCTTCTCACAAAAGAGCATCTCATATAACAGTGAAAACCAACATAGAGGAAAAAAATGCCAGGTTTCCCAGACCATTACATGGCCACGTCAAGGAAGGATATTCAATATGGGACTGAGAGGATATCGAGAAATTCTTTATAATGATAAATGCCAAAATGAAACACCAAAGACAGAGTATTTTCCTAAGATACCAAAACTATCAGTGGACTAGGAATTGGGATACTTGATTTCTTGTATGTTCTTTGAAGATGGGTGCTTTCGCCACATTGTGAAACCTCTGTAGATCTTTTTATATTCTTTGATCTGAACACCTAGAGGAGTGAAGATATGATCCTTGAATTTCTCCCAGCTGTGATGTCCTAGTATTCCTCTCCAGAGGTATGATTGATCCTTGATGACTAGTGTTAGTGGGAAAGAATGTGATTTGCATACTCCAAATATGTGGACAGCATAAAACTTGTTTAGAATCTATTTCATGGTGTGGAACAAATCAAAACAAATTTATCTTCCCAGTGATGCTTAACTCAGGCTAATGTTCAAAATCAATTTGTTTACAACTAATGTTGCTATGCTCCACTAAACAAAGAAAGGGAGCGTCCATAAAGCAGCCCGGCGCCAGAGAGACGACAAGGGCTGAGAGTTGGGAAGACGTGGGTTCTAGTCATGGCTCCGTCACTTTCTAGCTGATCATCTCTGAACATGACATACCTCATCCTTGAAATGGATATAGAAGACATTTTCTGAGCACTCTGAATCACACACTGTGCTAGCAAAGGGTGTACAGAGATGAGAAAGACAAATCCTTTCTCAAAGGGTCTCCACCTAATGAAGAAGGAGGGGAGGATTTTGAGTGCAGTAAGAGTGATAAGCCCTGGATCTCATGAAAGTTCACAGGAGTGGACATGTAACCCAGTCCAGCCTTGAGCAGAGTTTAGAACCTCCAGGGAAGTCAACAGCTAAACTAAGACCAGAGAATGAACAACATGTAAGGATGTGATTAGGGACCATACTGGGGAATAAAAGAAGGAAAAAGCATTTCAGGCAAAAGCCATCACATGGCAAAGGCAGAGATATGCAAAAACAGGGAGCTTTCCGAAAGCAAACAGTTCAATGCAGTGACTTAAGGGAGCAAGCAGAGAAGTAACAGAGGCAGGCTTATTCAGCAAAAACCTATGTTCCATATCATTTTTTTTCTTTTTTTTTGAGATAACGGGGAAAAAATAGTAAACATGTAATTTTACAATTGTTGTCCCTCCCTCCCCCCAAAGCTTATCATCCATAATCATCAGCTGTTTCTACTCTGATTATGATTTTTAACAAACAAACCCAACATTTTAGTTGCTTGCTGGTCTGTAAGCCATCTGGACTTTTTCAAAGGATGGTTGGATTTAGGTTTTCTCTATGTGCCTTCATTCTAAGACCCAACTGAAGCCCAGGACCCTGGAGCACACTTCTCCTCATGTCCGAGTGCAGAGGTTCAAGAGTGCTGATAGGAACGCAGGATCTGATGCCTCTTGGAGCCTCAGTTTTGAACTGTCACACTGTCACTTTCACCCAAAGTCTATGGATCAGTGCAAAGTTAGGGATCAGCCCCCAGAGTCCAATGGAATGGGGTACATATTTTACCTGGGGTGGAGTCCTGGCAAAGTCACATGACAAAGTGCCTGGATGGATACTACCGCTCTCGGGAAGGAATGAAGACTTAGGAACACAGCAGCTGCCTTCTCAGCAGTGTAGTCACCTAAAAACTCTCTGCCAGAAACACAGGATTATACATTTTATTGCCTCGGATCCACAAGGCTGTGTAAAGTTTAAGTTTTGTTGTTACTAGAGATTTTAATCGCCTTTTTATTCCCAATTTTTTCTTTCCTCTAACTGGTTCTATTCAAACCGGCTTCTGCTGGCTGCTTGGGAAAACATACACCAGGGCTGAGAGCCAGCCAATGAGTCACAGCACAGTGACCACCCACCTCTTGCCATTTCCAAGACTGGCACCTGAAATCAGCTCTACTCAAGCGTCTAAGTAACCGTTCTTGATCTTCATCTGACCCTTCCCATGAGCCCCACATGTCCCTATGTTCTGCCTTAAGCCATGTGCTGTTACATTGTGTGTTGATGAGACCAGACCTTTTCTTCTTTTCCTATGTTTTGGGGGGTGTTGTTTATTGTTTTGATCAACGAAAGAGCATGAGATTGTATGCAGAGATGAAATCTCTTGGAGTTTATAGGCAGGCATGCAGTTAGTCATATTTAGGATGGGCAAAAATTGTCACCAAGATTTTAAGTAAAGTGTAACCATTAAATGTAACCATGGATTTCAAGAAGCTCTTCTAGGAAAAATGTGAAGATGAACTTTCTTCGATCCTGCTCCCTTTGGATAATAACAAAATTCACACTCTCCTTTAACAGGGAACATTTAATAAGGTCACCTTTGATGAGCCTTTTTAACATTTTATTTTCTCAAAGATAGGCACAGAGATTAAAGGCAAACTGAGACGAGAGTCTTGACAGCTCCAGTGGAAAGTTTTCAAAAAGGAGATGACTGTGTCAAAAATCAGAGGTCAAGCAAGAATATAAATTTAAAAATCAGTTTAATTTGTCCAGAGTCACTCCATCTCGCGGCAGTTTTTGCCTTGCCCCAGGACGCTCCACCGAGGGGAAGGTAGAGTAAAATCCAGCTCTGCTCTGCCAACAGAGTGGAGGCTCTGGGGCAGAGCTACACCTGCAGGAGAAAGGGGTGCCTTCTTAAGGACACAGAGATGCCATCTCTTTGCCAAGCTTGACCTCAAGGTGCTGCCTGTGCCTTTGCCCAGTGGGCTTGCCTATTCTAGATCCTACAAAGCACTCTATGAGCACTGACCCTGAATTTAGCAAACAGAAAAATCAATGGGGAGGATGAAATTTTAAATTTACTCAAAAGCCCTTTGTAAACTGTAAAATACTGTTCAGGTGTAAAGTGGGGGCAGACAGGAGTGATTTAGAAGCTTAGCAGGCAATAGAAAAAATTACACTGACCACAAACATTTTCTGCCTAACCCACAGCATGTAGAACCTATTTGAGGTATTCAGGTATCTGACAAATCCCTCTGTGGGTAATCATTTGAGAATAGTCTGGATGGAAAGCACCAGAGGGAGTGGATGTGATGATTTCTAAACATCCATTTTATTCACAAAGTCCAGGGCAGATCTAGCCAGAGTACCAAGAAACCGCAGACAGAAGCACTTGAGCCCCCGCCCTGACCTCACTGCAGAAACTCTTTGATCTTGTGAGAGCTCGACATGGAGAAAACATCAGCCCCAACCCCACCCCAGAGGGTTCTCAGAGACCACATAGGATGAAACAAAGGGGAGGTTTTTGTAAAGCTCTGTAGCACTGTGATTGGGGGTATACGGACCACAGTGCTACAAAACTCGCAGAGACCTGTACAAAAACTGCAGGGGCAAAAATGCCATTTCCCTGGGAAATACTCTACCTGGTTGCCTTGCTCCAGGGGCTGAGGACAGCCGGTAGCCATCCCTCCTTGCTCAGTGACCCGTAAGGATGCCAGGAAGTTGACCAGTTGACTGAACAGGAAAGGTGACAATTTACCCCATCCCTCTGCTGTTGTTCCTTTTGAATGAAACTGGCATTTCAACAGAGTCTTACAGCCCACTGGGGAATACTAAAAAGGTGTTACTTTTAAAACTTTTCTTGTCTTGGTTTTCTGTTTATTCTATTGCAAAAGAGAGTATGTGAGTTACCTTGTGTGGCATTTCTAAACCTGAATACCTAGAGAGATTTGCCCCAGTGTTTTGCTTTGCATTTGGGGAGGATGAAGTTGAGGTGAGATTGATTTGTTTTTATGCAATCACCAGTCATAGTTGTAAATCACTAGTACCTGATCAGGGCTTCATGCTGTCCTGTCACCTCTTACTATGACGCACACCGTCTGCCCTTAAAGCATCACTGGCGACTGTGAAGTCCTTCACTCTGGAGCAGTCATGGAGCCAATTTTCCAGGACTGAGAGGTGTGGAGCTAGGAAATGAGGACACTTCAAAACCACAGAAAGCAACAATTCAGAGAACTTCGTAAAGCATATTCTACCGAAAATATTCATCACAGGAATAGATGGTCCTACCTGCTCCTCAGACAGCAACCTCCCAAAAGTAAAGTCATTCCACCTGCAATTGATTCAATCACCTCAAACCAGTTCGATAAGCCACAAGTACCATCTTTCTCATTGTCGAGCCCTAAAGTCGATAAAGAAAGAAGGTGGGAACACGGACGAGGTTTTTATAATACCCTTGAACGCTGTGATACAGACAAACTCATCTTTGGAAAAGGAACCCATGTGACTGTGGAACCAAGTAAGTAACTCATTTTTCTGTTCTTTGTGCTTAAGGCATCCTTTGTCTAAGGGGCAGAAATAACAACAAATGTGAAATGGGTAGTAATGGCACCAGTATATGTCATGGAGGGCTTTAGGGAAGATGTGAACTATGGTTAATCCCCTCCATAGGAGGTGGGGTGGTGAGGTGTCTGTAAAAAACGAAAAACAGATGCTGAAGGATGTGAACAATTTCATGGCAGCTCAGGGGAAACAGAAAATTCTTCCCGGTTCCAAGATTCAGGTCAGACCACAGAGTCATGGGTCCAACTCTCCAGGGAGAGTCAGAACTGATCCAGACAAGGCTGATCTAAATCTGGGTATTTCTACCGAGGTGACTTCAGAGACACATAATTGTGAACTTCCTTAGGCTAGCTCCTGTCTTGGGAGAGCTCACAACTGAATTGTCCTCCTGGGTGTAGAGGTGAGGCCAGAGTGAGTGGTCAGGTGCTGCTACACTGCTCTCCAGAATTCACAGCTGTTTCTAATTGTTTAAAATGCAAAGAGAAGCAAGGTTACTAGGAGGAAGCTGGAACATTCTGGTTCCCACTGAGACGAGATTCCAAGCAGAACAAAGTGAATGGGTAATGTTTCCAACTAAGAAATGCTTTCAAGTCTATAGGACACAGCCAGGAGTAGCTCCCTAAGGGCTCCTGGTGAGCATCTTCCTCACTAAAAGAGTATGGTGCCACTCATTAATTAACTGCACTAGAGAAAAGGATGCTAAATGTGTCAAAGATTGTACTCATTGCAGAAGACATCTTTTCATTTCATTTAAGTGACATCTGAAAGCTTGAAAAAAACCTATGTCTTGTTTTAAAAAATAAAAGAAAGGCAGCAGTCTCCACTTGGCAGCTTCCAATTAGATAGTGGATGTATTAATCTAACACTAGTCAGTGCAATAGACAAATACAAAACCCCATTTCAAAGGCAGTCTAGCTATGGCATCGGTGGTCCTGACTCTGCTGAACTGGCCTCTGGAAGAGTAACTGGTGTCCTGGCTAGTAAGCAAAGGCTCTGGAGAAGTGGAGCGGAGGAGTGTGATGGGGTGGGCTCCGTACAGAGTGAAAGGGGACAGGACAACCTGGATGGATGAAGTGAAGGAGGCATAGAATTGAAAGTAGAGGAAGGAGGAATGCAGGCTGGGCATATGGAGAACCTCACATATTCTGGGGAGAAATGAAGCAGGATCTTTGCTTCCATATGTAGAGATTTGGGGTTGTGCTCGCAGAGTCAGAGCAGAGAACTCCACATTTTTTAAGTCATAGTACATTTTGAAAAGTCAACTAATTCAACCCCTTGCCTTTAGACTTCATTGGCTTTTACTTTTCTCATTAAATTTATAGTTTATCTGCATTCCCAACAAGATTAGTGACAGATTTTCCTGGTCTCCTTTTGTTCACCAAGTTCTGGCTCATGAATTAAGTTCTTCTGTTTACTGATTTACTTGATCCCGCATTTCCCTCAGTGTGGAACTCGTAGCGCATAGTCTTAGATGGTACATAGAGAGACTTCCTTTTCATTTTAATTGCACTATGTTTTTATGTATATCAGAATATTATAACTAGGCTATCAAATCCATGTGATTTAAAGTTTCCTTTTAATTATATTTTAAGTTAAAATATGAGTAAATGTAAAGAAAATATTAAGCAAATTATATGACGGATATGACAAAACAAAAAAGGAGATGTGATTAATTGAAGTTTGGTAGACTCTGAACTGTGCATTCCATCATCCTTTGAAATGAAGAGAGATGTGACACCCAGAGAGGGCAGGAAAGAGAGAATCTTTGAATGGTGCCTCCTTTTCTAGCCAAGTAATGTGGGATTAAAGAGGCCTCTCTGCAAACCCAGGGCCTTTATCTTCTCAGAAGCCTTCTTCCTTTTGATGTTTTCTCTCCTCCAGAGCTTCTTTCAAGTTCTCTCTTGCAGGGCTGTCCAGTAGCACAAAACTAACATAACAGGTCTACATAAGCCCACAAGCCCAAACCCACCACACCTGCAGTCCTCTGGTAGAGGAAACAGAGATGCCACTTAGCTTTATAAAACAGACCCCCAGACCAAGACTAAACAGCATAGATGTAAGTGCCTCCTATAAATGTGAGCTACTGACTGTGATGATGGGAGATTAGAATAGGGCCCCCATCATGGGGAACAGGTTCATGGAGGTGGGCCATGAGATGGATTTAGACAATATGTGTGTTCTAGGAGGTCCTGGGCCTCTGTTTGGGACTCGGTCCACACACAGGCCAAGACCTGGGTTAATGATCCCGGCCTTTCTCTTCCCTCATGCCTGCTGCCTGCCTGCCCTCATTCTTGCCTGCCTTCCTTTCTCTTAAAAAAAAAAGTGGTATTCTATATCATCATTACATCAACCATCACTTTTTAAGTGTCTACTATCTAACAGGCCATAGGGCAGTTATGATTGTCATTTTATTCCATTTTCACAATGACCTGCAGAACTAGGCATTTAACCTTCATTTTGACACACAAGGAGGGGTTCCCTGAGAGCACACAACATAGCAAAGTCAAAATTTGTGTCATTTTTTGATCCAGAATCTGTGCTCTTCTGAGCCTTGCTCTGCTGTCGGGACTGCACTGCGACTGGGACGCACGTGCAAGTTTCTCCTGCTTGGCCTGGCCTCCCCATCAGGCCTCTGCTGAGCTCTTTTCTGAGCTGCCTGCAGAGTCTGCAGCCAGTTAGGCTGTTACCCTCCCTGCCCCAACCATCCTTCACCAAGGAAGGACTCTTGCCCCACACCAAAGCCAGTTACGTTACCCAAAGAGGCAATCTCCTTCCCCTGGAGGAGTCAGGGGGGCCATCCCGCTGCGCCCCTCGAGCACAAACCAAGAAAGGGCCAGATGATGATCAGAATCAACGTTCCCCCAAAGAAAGAGGAGTCCACAAAGTCCTAGCATCATCTAAAATTTCCAGAGAACTTCCCCATGGTTCCCAAGCCACAGTCCTGGCATCTTTGTTATTCCTTCTCACTCCAAATGACCATCACCAAGAGGCACTTTCCTGTGCCTGGAGCCATTTTCCAGTCAGAATTCATGTAGTTTTCTCCCTCTTCTTCTCCAGATCTTAACTCAGATGCCACTTTCAGTGAGGCCTTTCCCACACAGCCCTGTCATTCTGCAGTCCCCTTGCCCCACTCTTAATCCTCATCTCCACCTGGACCTCTGTGTGCTCACTGACCACGTGTCTCCTATGCTCCTTAAGGGCAAGGACTTTGAGTTGCTATTTACTGTGCTCACAAATACCTCGATGGCACTAAGTAAATGTTGGTTGAATGAATGAATGAGTGAGTATGCAAAGAAATGAGTCAATGAATGAATGAGAGGACAAGTCAGCTGTGGTTTAAGGCAAAAGGAAATAGGAAAAAAAGCAAACTAGGAACCTGCAGAGCCAAATCTGACTCCCAGCTCTGTAACCCATGACAAGTCACTGTCACTAAATGCCAAGTATTCTAGGTGCTGGGTGAATCAGCATAAGCAAAACTGGCAGAGATCCATGCCTTATTGGAGTTTACAGTCTAATGACAAAAGACAGATGGTAAACTAAATAAGTGAGTAAATTATATAGTATGTTAAGGAGTAATAAACCCCATGAAGGAAAACAGAGCAAGGAAGGGGAGTAGAGGGTACAAATACGAGGGAGCTGTGCGTATTATTAAAAGAAGAATCGCAGAAGGCCTCTTTGGAAAGGTGACATTTAAACAGAGATCTGAGGAGGTGACAGAGCCAGAACTTGAAGGCAAAAGGGGCACAGTGCTACCTGGTTATGAAGGAGAGGAAGAATACCTGTGACTGGAGGACAGGGAGTGATGGGCAGAGAATTTAAGAAGAAGGTCATGTCCGTACAAGGTGTTAGGGGGTGTATTGTAGGCCATTGTGAGTACTTCTGCTTTTGGACTGGAATGGAGGTCATACCTGCCTGTAGAAAAGACCAAGGGAGACAGAAACATGGATTCTAGGCCTCACCCATAGCACCAAGGAGTGGGCACTCTTGTCATCTCAAAAAATTCCAAAGAAATAGAATCCTGCTCTCCCTCAACAACCTCTTCCTACAACCCTACCCACTGGGGAGCTCTGCTCTTGAAATTAAATCGCCCTTCCCTGCCTTGCTTCCAGCAAACTTATTTTCTCTGAGTATAACCCTAATAAATATTCTAATAATTATACTGAGGTTTTCTAGTTTACAGAATGCTTTGTAGACACCCTTTCATTTAATCTTACAACCTCCCAGTAGGGAAAACATTGTTCTCATTTCATAAAGGAGGTAAACAAAGCTATGTGAATTTAGAGGTTGGCCAAGATTACACAGTAAGGGACAGATTCAAAACTAGAATTTGGGTTTTCTGACATCTTTCTTCTTCCTCACAACTGAGACCCACTCTATTTTAGTGATTCTCAGAGTATGATCTGCAGTCCTTTATGAGCTGTAAACTGATCTGAAATGCTTATTCTCCCCTTAGTTTGATGAGTGGCATACAGGCAATCTCACAGACTCTGATTTGTACATATGACAGAGGCTAATTTAACTGTCACTTCTAAATGTGAGTATGTCATTAAAGCTTGCTAAAATTTGATATTCAGGAATATGTTATTAAAATATGCTGTAGACTCTAATTCTACTTTGTACTGAGAAGCCATGCTGCATAATGCCTGGTGATGACATAAAGATATGACTAGATCTGAAATGGAATTCCCCTCAAAGAGGAATGGCTGGGGACCATAACTCTCAAGCCCTCTGTTCCACCTAAGGAGAGCCCAAAAGTTCAAAACACTATTCTACAACCAGCATTCCACTTTCTTTTCTCCTGATGAAACTAAACCATTTTTTTCCTATCTACATTCACCCCATCTCCTTCCACAAATTCAGATTGTAACATAGCAAAAGCTTCATCTTCTCTTTGACCCAGGACTCTCCTCTGCTTTGTCCTCAAGGACAACCCCCAAGGGAGGAGAAAAGCGGTTAAATCAGATGGGACAGAAAATCCCTTCTAGTGAAGGTCACGTGCCTGGGCTCCCAGTGCCAGGGTTGCCATAAGAGAAAGCAAGACAGTTTTCAGATTAGGTGTTTCAGCTGTGCAGACCCACTGATCTTTGGCAAAGGAACCTATCTGAAGGTAGAACCACGTAAGTAATTTCATTTTCCTTCTTATCACCTCTGTTTGGCAATTATCATTGATAATATTTTCCTGAGTCGCCAGCTTGGAAAACATTTTTTTCAGATTGTTGAAAAATTATTTCCAGTAGATGAGTTAGCAAGTGATAGGGTGAGGAAGAGGAATTAACTTTCTGATAAAATCCAGGAGGGTGTAGCAATGTCTTGATCCGTTATCCTGAGAGAGTCATGGCTGTCCTCCTTCTACCTGACTAATTTTGGAGAACCAGCTTATACAACACCCATATGTTCAGCACTTGCAAATCTCAGCCATGATTAGACCTATACTGCAGTCCAGATAGTAAATGTAAAGTGTAACAACTAACATGTCAGACCAAGCATTCAAAGACCAAGTTCCAATCCTCTTTGACTGTCAAGCTTTGTGACTTAATTTCACTGAACTCTAGTTTCCCTCAAGCTACACTTCCAAGGTATCGTCTCTAGACACAACTATCCTGGGGATCATCCAGACTAATTCTTAAGAACAATCTAGTAGGAAAAGGGAGGGAGTCCAATAGTGTGGATATTCTATGATCCAAAAGGAGTTATGTGTTTTAATATTTTTTTAAAGTAGTAGAAAAGAAGTTGAAACTCTCCCTATGAATCCATTAATTAGCCCTGTGACCACAGAGGTTTTGATATGTGACAGTGGATGCTACTCCAGTCCTATTATTTATCATTCTGGTTCAAAAGGTAGAAACTACTACCCTTTAGTCTGAGGACCTGAAAGTGAGTCTCAGCTCAACCACTCAATGTCTTAACCAGTCTTAGCTTGCAGTTAATCTTTGATGATTATTATCTCTTGTGTAGATTCCAAGTCTTTCACATCAATGGCCCTTAGTTCAGCTACCATGTCCTTCTACCTCTAACAGAGACACAGTCCTTTATGATTGACACTTTCTTGAGTTTTATAGTTATGCTCTGCTAATAATTGTTGTTTGGCAGTTCTCAACATAACTAAAATGATTCCTTTCTCCCTATAAAAATATGATTCTGAAAGCAGACTTGGGGATAAGCATTGGCATGTTGAGGATACAAGAGCAGAAAATCTAGGGATTTCCCTAAATGTCAACATTCAAAAGATAACACACATCAAATAAGCTGTCAAAAGGTAATGCTTAAATCTCAAAAATGCTTTATAAGTTGTGTCACCAGACGCACTTGTTCTGCTCTACCCAATTCCTATCAGATGAACTAGACATCAGCCAAATAGGTAGCAGGTTTTATGCAATGGTGTCTCAGGTGGTGCTTTGAGAGTCCAACTCATCTTTGGAATCGGCACTCAACTTATTGTGGAACCAAGTAAGTTATGCATTTTGTTTCAGTCTGTCTATTTTCTTGAAGTTTTTTCAACACACATTTCCTAAATGAGTGGACCTTCTTAAAAGAGTCAAGAAGTTCTAAAGTGGAAATTCTTTCATTGCTGTTGCAAAGAAAAGTTAGGGTAAAATTTGAGGACGAATGTATTAGATTTCTAAGAAAATATTCTGTGTATAATTGAAAACTCTACTCTGAGAATTAGTATTGATAAGACTTCCACAAATGCCTAAATAGAAGACTTATCCAGGCTTCTGGAGCTGTGATCAGGGATTGGGACAAGGGGAAAGGCAAGATCTAGAAGAGGAGAGTCTCCCCACTGCATAAGAGAGAAAAGGGTTTTGACCATGGTGTAGAAAGGGCTAGAAAGAAGAAAAATATTATTGAAGACAGAGTTAGATAAATATGTTCTCCACTCCCTCTTGACAAAAGCCAATCTTGCTGTTGTCTCTTTTTGCTAAGAACTTGATTAAGTCATCATGGCTTGTTCAAACTAAAAGATCCCCAAGGTCCTATCTATTCTGTGTCTCCCAAAAGCAATGATATGCTCATGTCCCCTGTTAGCCCTGAATCTGAGGAGGCCACACAGAGTTCAAGAACCTACTTCCAGGATAGGAATGCAGCCATCAACTTCAGGACAATGAAGAAAAATGGAACTCTCCTGGAAACACTGTCCAGGGCAATTTGTCTAATCCAGGGGAGATTCTGGGTTTGGAAACTCAGGGGCTGTATTCTGGTAGTTTGGGTAACTGCCAAGGGGACAATCACAGGGACCAATCCTGAGAACAATAGTCTTTCCAAAGCTTTCCAAAATGCCAAGTGCAGAGGCATTGTTGCTTAAATGGCTAGATTCTGAATTTGTTATTTCAGAGGAAATAGAGAAGTAAGGAAAGGTATGTGAATGTGGTGAGGCTATCTGACAGTCCGAAAACCCCTGGTGGTGTCAACACAGTCTGCTTCTCAAAGAGTGATATAAATGTATAAGGGCTCTGGGTTATCTTTTACTTCCAGGGATGTAGTAGAATTTTGTGAATTTCCTTATCTTTGAGGGGAGAGAAACTAGAGCAATGAAAAGAAGGAGGAAAACATAATCAAGTTGTCGTTGATTATAGTCTGATTTATGCTGGGCAAATTGTATCTGAGCAAAAAGTATTGTGTTTCATTTTCCCTTTAAATCACTTCTACTTGAAATTCAGAATTATCTCCAGTGTTAGAATCAAAGTTCTGAGGCTGTGCCTTTGGGAGTTTTAGGGGAGGCGATGAAACTGATGTCTAGCCCTTCTGCAGAGACGCTAACCCTCACTCCCCAATGATACTCCATTTACTTCTCTGGTGTTCTCTTTCTGCAGTGATGGAGTGTAATACAATCATGTGAAGCTCAGGTAGGGGAAGTGAGAATTTCAATTCAAGCCTCTCATCCTTAAAGTTTTGACAGCAAACAACAGTCCTATACTACCATCATTCCCTTTTGCCCTACACTCTTGAATTTCAGTGCTAAGCAGAGTAATCCATATGGTCTCTAAGTTCTATTTCACATGATTACTAAATCCACCTGAAGTTTGTATCCAGATCCAGAGTCAGGAGAAATTATAAAACAAAAGTAAGCAATCCAAAGTAAGCCCTGGCTTTTCTGACCTGCGTCCCTGCCACACAGCTCCATGGAGCTCCCCCGTCAGCTTTCAATTTCTTGTTCAACTAGCAGGTCCTTAGAAAGCCTTTCTCTGGGCTCAGGGGATAGGAAAGCAAATTCGTTATTATTGTAAGACTCTGACTGAGTGAGGGGGGAAATTAGGTTTCTAATCAAAATGCAGTACTTTTGACCCAAGAGAATGGAACCAGAATATGAAAACGAGACCTGTGTTTAAGCCCTCCTCAGGCTAGCATTCATTATAAGAAATGTCAACATCTCCTACCCCATCCATACTCCCAAGCTATTGGGTTCTTCTTGGAGAGGCCTCTCGATAAACTGGGACTTAAATGTTCCATCTTGAGGGCAGCCGTCAGTCGCCTGTCACATTCTTCTCTAGTTCTGTCTCAGCCCTCTCCCCCATCCAGTGCTTCCAGCCAGGGCTTTCCTGCTCACAGTCTTGTCCATCAGTTAAACTATTATTAGCTTCAAAGGAAAATAAGACACCATGTACCTCTGATCTCATCAAGGGCAACTTTGTAGTTGTCTGAGCTGTGGGGGCTCTCTGCTGGGAGGCAGGGCACAGATGTTCTTGCCCAGGCCCCAGGGTCAGCCCCAGCCCGGGTATCTGTGAGGCAGCATCACAGCGTGCTCCTGGGACACTCGGCAGATGTTTTTCGGAGCTGGCACAAAACTCTTCGTGGAGCCCCGTAAGTTGATTTTTCCCCTGTGTTTCTAGGGATAAGTTGAGTTCTAGAGGGGGAGCTGTCCTCAAATTTGCATGACTTGAGGACGTATAACTAGGAGAGGGGGTGGTG
>RJWH01007336.1:0-41513 GCA_004363575.1 Solenodon paradoxus | reverse complement strand
TCCAGCCACTCGTCTCTGCTCCCCGAGCCCTCGTGCGCTCCGAGGAAAAGCCCGTTTCCCAGCCGGTTTCCCAGTGCGGCCGCGTGCTCTCAGGTTAGTTCTCAGGTGCGGGGGCGAGTCCTCCAGCCCCTGGAAGAGGGTCCTGTCACTGGTCCCTCCTGAAGCAGCCCGGGGTCTGGCTGCTGGTTGGGCCTCCTGCAGAGAGCGTTTCTCAGCTGCCCTGGATGATGACGCGCGTGCCTTCTCTTGGTGGCGATGCTGGCCACCAAGGACGTTTTCTTAAATAGGTGTAGTTTTGTTGTGTCTGTGGGGCCAGGTGAGTTCGAGACCTTACCAAGTCCACCATCTTGGAACCTCTAACTCCAATGTCGATTTTCATGACTGGATCAGTATTTCTTTTTTTAAAGGAAAGGTGCAGGATTCGTTTTTACAAATGTGAATACTTTGAGGTAAACTATTCTGATTAGGAAAATATTCTGAATTTATGATTACAGAATAAAGATAGCAATTTCCTTGATAAGGTAAAAATGGCCTCAATTTTTAAAATTCACCTTAATTATGAAAGAGAAATATAGCATCAAGCAGTTGGTGATTCTCAGACTTTGTGACTTAAAAAACATATACCAAGTGTGCCCTGGTGGCTTAGTGCTTAAGTTTGCTGCCTCTGGAGGCCACAAACCACACATATCCCAAGGACCCAGTAAGATGAACAACTAAATAAAAAAAATCAAATGCTTTTTCCTCCTCTGCCTCCTACCTGGTACTTGCCTTCATTTGTGTCTGCAGCTTTCCTTTAAAAAATAAAAATAAATAAATAAATAAATAAAGCAAACTTAAAAAGTTATACTGTTCCCTAGTTGCCGTCACAAATTCCAAAATTTTTTTCATAAGAACACGAATGAGAAAAATACCACTATATTTACTCTCAGCATTATTTCATACAATGTAAAGATGGGTTCTCAGATTAAGTTAAACCAGACCCAGAAAAGACAATTGTACTCGTGGCAAATGTTTATATATGAAATGAATATAGTGAATGTAAGACAGTGTGCTATGACAATTTTTTCCTGTTGATTATTGATTAGCAATTTGGTTCTATTGTACAAAAAATTTAAATGTGCATCTTCTTTGACCCACCAGTTCCATTTCTAGAAATGTGTTCTATAGAAGTGTTTTAACAATGATTCCAAAACACATACATTTGTTTATTCAGCAAATAATATTTGCTTATTATATATTGTGTACTAAGTATCTTATTCTACTGGAATATAAGCTGTTTGAGGTCAGGTGTTTTTTATCCGCTTGGTTCACTATGTATACCAAATGCTGAAACATTGTCTGGCACAAATATTTGTTGAATAGGTGAATGAAGTTGTTGATATATTAAAGGATGCCTGGTATGAACAAAATAGAGCAAAGGTAAAGGAGATTGCAAGTTCTGGGACAGGCAAAGATTGAAAATTTAAAGAAGAATGATAAGGATAAGCTTTAAGGAGAGGATGAGTATGTAATATCTTGAAGGAGATAAGGATGTCAGATATGGAAATATGTAGCAAGAATCTTCCTGGCAGAGGGAACAGCAAGTACATGAAGAATTGACCTAGCAGCAAAACCTGCATGGCTGGAACAGTGAGCAATGGGCCAAGTTAATAGCCAAGTTAACTGGGATAGGATCTTGTAGAAGTCACTTTTTTTCTGAGTGAAATAGAGAAGCCACTGGACATTTAAGCATTAATATATTATTTTCCTTGGAGGGTTTTCAGCAGGTGAATGAATGAATGTATGAACACACCTTTTTAAAGAATTTGGTTGATGTGGTGAGAACAGACCTGTGGGGATTTGGATAGACCAAAGTTGGAAGCAGAGAATAGTTCAGAGGTTATGGTATAATCCAAATGAGAAATAATAGCGCCTCAGATTGGGTGATAGTAGTGAAGAGAAGATTCTGAAAATTTTTTGTTTTTTCCTTCTTCCAGTACTAGGTCTCAAACCCCTGAGTCATTGTACTTTACATGGCCTGTACCTTAGGTGCTGAGTCACAGGGGTGCACCTGAAAATATTTTGAAGAGAGAGCCAATAGAATGTACTGATTAACTGAGTATCGGGTATAAAAGAAAAGAGTCAGGGCTACTTCCAAGACTTTGTTCTGAGTAACTGGAAATACAGGTTTGGCATGAACTGAGCTTGAAAAACCTTTAGGTAGTGATGCAGAGAAGTTGGATATGTAGATCAGTAGTTCTATTTTGGATAATATAAACTTCTGCAGGGCTTTTTAGATAGCCAAGAGATGAGTTAGCATTTAATTAAATGATTCTGGAATTTAGAGACTGTTTGAACTAGTCATGTAAATTTGAAAATCATCAACATATTTATGATATTTGAAGTCACAGACTAGATAAGATCACCAAAATAATGAATAGAATTAACAGTTGAGGCGTGCCCTACTTGGTGGAAGTAAGCATAGAAAGTGGGAAGGCTTGAACTACTGTGTGTCAAATGCTGCTGAATTCAGATAAAGGTTGAAAACTGGAAATTGGGTTTGGCAACGTGAATTTGATTGATGACCTAGACAAGAACAGTATTTTGTAAAGTGAAAGAGTAAGAATTGGAAGTAGCAGATAGAATCAATTATTTCAAGCAGTCTTCTGCATAAAGGAGTAGAAAATGGATCAGCAGTTAATGTGGACTGTAGAGTTAAAAACTTAAAAAAAAAAAAAAAAAGAGAGAGATGAAAAAGAGCCATATGCTTGTATACTGCTTGGAAAGACAGTTAAGAGGGGAAAAAAAATGGGAGAGGTTGAAGAGATTACTGAGTGATGATGGAGTAAGTAGGAGGGACATAATACTATACAAGTCAGGAGAGTGATTCTGATGGTTCATTTACAGTAAAATAAAAGCACTTTGTGGACGCATATGTGAATAAATGGGTTGATGTGGTTATGGGAGACTTTTAGAATTTCTCTTGATTGCTTCAGTGTTCTCATGGAAACAAGCAAACTGAGAGTGAGGATGAGAGAGGCATTAGGACCTTGAGGAAAGAGGAAGAGGACCTAGCCAGGGAAATATAGTATGATTCCTAAGTAGCAAAACCTGCTTGAGGTCTGTGTTCATAAACAAAGATGTACGTAACATGAAACACTAGAAATGGCTAAATAAACGACTGAATCGCTTAGGATATTGGCATTGAAGAGATTGAAATAACTCACTGGATATAGCCATCTAAGATAGGCTGTTGAGTAACAGTTTGAGGCAGAGCAATCAATATTTATACAGTATAGCTCCATTTTTATAATTAAGTTAAACAATAATTCTTTATATTTGTGTATTTATTATGATACAACTATCTAGATAATCACTAATCTGTTGTAAGTGGCTATCTTTGGAGGTGAGGTTATTTTTATTCTCTTCTTTTCTATTGTTTGAATATATTTCAGAATATTTACTTTCCCAAATAGAATAGTTGAAGTTGTCTTTAAAGGTGTGTGACATTGATGCAAGGGGTAATGAAAGCTAATGTTGATTATATACTTGTTATAGTGCTGTGAACTATTCTAAGTGTTTAATGTGGAGCAACACATTATTTCTCATAACGTTATAAGCATATATTCTTACTACCCTCACTTTCTACAAATGAAAATTGAATCGCACTGTTGTTAACTTGCCTGAAGTTACACGAGATTAAGATATCCCTTAAAAGCACAGCCTTCTGGCTTAGTGGTTAAGTTTGCTGCCTCTAGTCAATGCAGTCCACATAATTCCAAGGACTCAGGTTTGATACCCAGGGCCGGGGAAAACAACCAAGATGAACAAACTAAATAAAGTGCTTCTGCCTCTTCTTTCTTCCTGCCTGCATGCCCCTTCATTCTTGCCTGTATCTTTCCTATTAAAAAAACAAAAAAACACATACTTGTGTGTGTGTCTATGTGTGTGTGTGTGTATACACAAATATATGTATGTATATATATGCCTTAGAAAGAAAACATGGGTGGCAATCTGTTTTATTAGGGTAGAAAAGTCTTGTTTAACATGAAGGAAAAACAGAATACCTTAAATGATTTCAAACTTTGACCAAATAAACATACAAATTTCTGAGTGGCAAAAACATTTTAAATAATGCTGAATGATCTGTTTAAACAGGGAAAACAGTGACAAATATGACAGAAGTTCTTAATATCCAAAGAGTTTGTTAATGATTCCTGAATTTAATTTATTTATTTTTTAATAAAGGAAAGGTGCAGGCAGAAATGAAGGTAAGTAGGTAGGCAGAAAGAGAGAGGGGAAAGAAACATTTATTTAATTTTATTTAGCTGATCATCTTGGTTATCTTTAACCTGGGACCTTGGCATATATATGGACTGTGCCTGATTTAAACTACTAGGCTACCAGGGCACATCTCAATTTCAAAATATTTTAAAGGAAAGGTGCAGGCAGCAATGAAATTGAGTACGCAGGCAGGCGGGAAGAGATAGGAGAAAGAAGCATTTATTTTATTTGTTCACACTGGTTGTTTTCCTCCAGACCTGGGACTCGAACTCAGGAATGTGTGGGTTGGAGATGATTGAGCTAACATGCTACTCCACTAGGACATGCCTCAATTTAAATTTTAAAAGATGAATAATCTAAGTGAAAAATGGGCCAAAGAATTTCTAAAAGAAGGACCATCATGAAACATATAAAACATTGTGAATTGTGTTAAAAGTCCAATAAATTTAAATAAAGACAGTTATGCATTTATTCCTAAAGGATTAGGGAAAAAAAAAAATACGGATGAAGCACTAAAGTGTGTGAGGTTGGGGAAAACGGTACTGAAATGTACCGTTATGGAGATCTGCAATGAGTACTGTATTAGTGGAGAATAGTGACTTGTGATATAGAACGAATAAAAGCAAATAGAATGGATGAAAATGCTTAGCAGTGTTAAACAAATGTAGGGGAGTAAAAAGTTTTCCTTCACCTTCTTATGATACCTGAGTGGATCTGAAAATTAAACTGACAAAGAGTAGCAGGAGAAAGCAAACATTTATTTAATGTGTTTTATGTGACACAAGAGCCTTCATAAGAAAATGGAGACCTGAAGAAATAGTTAGACTTGAGTATTTTTATGTTAAAGTGGATAGCAGTCATGTAGAATATATGATACCTAGGTTATTATAACAAAAGCATGATAGGTTAAGGAGTGTGAAGTAAGTATAGAAAACTAGGGGGAACATGGCAGCCCTGTTGGTTAGGATTCTTCTTGGAGTCCTTTTGTCTTTAGAGACAAGGATGCACTTTTCTTCTGGGTATAGGGAGGGCATCTCTCACATGAGTGTCTTATGACTTGTTTCAGGAAAGAAGGATAGAGGAATATCAGAGTGAATTCTTGTTTCTTCTGTTTTCTCAAATTATTCATTTAAAAATTTTCATTGGGTAAAAGTGATCAGTCATATGGTGATGGACGGAATTGGACTATAGGTGGTAAATTTAATATATACAGATGTTGATTGATGATCCTATACTCTTTAAACCTCCTCTCTTCCAACCCCACCTGCCTACTTGCTGTAAGGTTTTTCTGGGCTCCGCGAGGAGAAAATTTCAATCAGACAGAAAGCAGAATAGTCAGGGCTTTATTGGACTTTGCGCTCCCGGGCGAAACTCCCAAGCCCGCAAAACGGGCCTGGGGAAGTCGCGCGCCAGAACAAAGGGGGACCGGCTCTTTAAGCAGAGAAATTTCGCGGGCTTCCCATATCACGATTGGGGATTGGCCCTGTGAATCCAGGTGTGGGGGTCGCATCCCTTATTCTGACGCCATCCACCTTTTTCCCGGGCTTGGCCGCCCGGCATGCCCGCTGTCCCTGCCCGCTGTCCCGTCTTTCTGAGCCAGCCTAACACTTGCCTTCATACCTGCCTATACCTTTCCTTAAAAAAAAACATGTTAAACATTTTTTGCTAAATTCTGGTAGAGTTCCATTAGTCTTTGACTTTGGGTTACCAGGTGAAGTGTGATATCTTCAGCTAGTAGTATTAGTGAACTTTTCCAGATAGGCAAATAGGTCAAGTGATTTTTAGATGTTTTGATGGGTAGTACCTGACAAAATTAAAACTCATGAAAGCCAACGAAGGTTGTTTGTTTATATCCAGAACCAAATCATTTAATTACTTATTGCTCTTGGACTATGGCTTGACATGTGTATTTGTAGAAAACAAGTCATTTGGTCTAATTAAGAACTCCTCCTATTCTCTGAAGGTAGATTTAAGAATGTAACTTTGGGAAATAATCACACAGATCAATGGAACAGAATCGAGATCCCAGAAACAAACCCACTCATATATGGACAACTAATTTTTGATAAAGGAGCCAAGAGCATATAATACAGAAAGGAAAATCTCTTCAATAAATGATACTGTGAAAACTGGACAGTTACATGCCAAAAAATTAAATTGGACCACTACCTTATTCAGTATGTAGAAACTAATTGCAATTGATTAAAAGACTTAAATATAATATCTGAAATCATAAAAATCATAGAAGAAAACATAGCTGATGAGCAGTTGGCATAGCTCTTAGTAATGTTTTCATGGATTTATCTCCAACAGAAAACAAACAAAAGAAACAGCTAGAGTTACATCAAACTAAAAAGCTTCTGCACAGCAAAAGCAGCCATCATTAAAATGAAAAGACAGACTACTGAATGGGAGAAGATATTTGCAAATTATATATCAGACAAGGGGTGCATATATCTCTGCAAATTGATGTTTTTGTGTGTTTTTTTTTTTTTTTTTTTTACAAATACCCATATGTGAGATAATGGTATCTTATGGGGTTTCTATTTTCAATTTTTTGAGGAACCTGCCTATTGTCTTCCATAATAGTTGCACTAATTTACATTCCCTCCAACAATATGTAGAGTTCCTTTTTCCCCTAATCTTCACCAGCACTAGTTATTTCCAGTCTTTTACAAAAGAATTTAAAGAATTTTGATGTCTGGGTGTGTATCATGAACAACTGAGTGAATTGCCGAAGATGTCATGGTCATGGGGGAGCCTTGATTAACTGAGACCCTAGACTTTTGCTTTGGTGCTTTTTTCCTGCTATACACATTAGGTGACTGTACTCATGTCTTTCTCTTGATCAAACTCCATTTTAATAAATAATAACAATAATAGTTATTAGTATCAGTTAACTTCTATTCACTGCTTAACATTTGGCAGACATTACATAAGCATTATCTCATCAGCTCCCCTCAGTACCCTGGCAAAGAATGTTTAATTCTAATTTTGCAACTCACCCATGATCACACACCTAATAAATGGTTATTTGAGCATTAAATGCGGAAGAGTAAATAAAGAAAAAAACGCAACACCCCTATATAGTGGAAAACAGATGGGGGTTGTGGATTAATTTATATTTGTTAACTAAGATGCAAGTAGGAGGAAATAGGAGAAATAGGAGTAGAGAAAACAGCTTCTAGATGAATGAGAAAATGGAAATAGTATCAGTTCATTCATTCATTTATTTATCTCACAGATATTTATTGAATGTCTACCGGCAGTAGAGATACTTAGAAGACAAGACATGGTTTCCATCCCTAGGGAGTGAGTTGTATAGGGTGGGACATAAGCAAAGCATACTGAAATACACTGTGACAAGTGCAATAATGGATGCCAACCACGGCTCAGTGGAAGAAGCAAGAAGCATCTGTTTTGGTGAATTGGAAATTCTTTATAGTAGAAGTGACCTTTGAACTTGGTCTGTGCAAGACTGATAAATTGAGCTCATAGGAGAACTACAAATTTGTCAATATCATCGAAGCATTAACACTGATGATTGGGGGTGGTGTGGTAGGAAATGAGACTAGCTAGGCATATGCATGCCAGATTTAGAAAGTTCACAAAATGCCAAGCTAATGAGTTTAGGGTTATATTTGGCAAATAATGGGAAACTCTTATGTATTAGATATATTCTATTTTTTCCTTTGAGGGAAACAAGTTCTTTTTTTTTTTTCAAGTGAGGAAGAAATATTTTTTTAAGGAAGGTAGAGGAGGGAGAAACATCTTTCTTTATTTTGTTTTTTCACCCTGGCTTTACATGGCCCTCACACCAGCCCCTCAGCAACTTGAGTCACAAGGGTGCACCCCACAAGGTCTTATGATATGTGATTTAAAATAATGTAAAGTGATAAAGTCCCTGTTGTCAAAAAAAGTGACAATGATTTTGGCAACAAATAAGTTAACTCTTACATAGCATTTATTTATTTATTTTAGTTGTTCACACCGATTTACCCCCCCTTACCTCTCAAACCCAGGGGTATGTGGCCTGTGCTACTTGAGAGGCAATTGACCTAGCTGCTACTCCACCAGGGAATACCAATTCTTATATAGCATTTGAAAACCTAGTAGTTTGACAAAACAAAATGAAAAACAAAACCAGAAATTTATGTATGTTGTCATACTTAAACTTCTCAATAACCTCCATGCCTTTTCATATGTAATTCCTTTAGCCTACATGCCTGGTTGTCTTACCGAAAAATGTCTACTTAAACTTGAAGCTGTTTCCTGTGTATGCTTACCATTTGGCAGGCATTTTGCAGAGAACATTAAACACATCCTACAGACTTCCTACAGCAAATTAGAAGCTCCTTTTTTATTTTCAATTGAGGGAAAGAAACTTAAGAAGTTTAGGTGATAGGCCTAGTGTCATATATAGACAATAAGTAATGGAACCAGAATTAACCAAATCAGTCAGATTTTTGACTTTGAATCTGGAAAGACAGTCAGAAGAACAAAATTCAGTTTCTCTAAGTTGAAAACCAGTGGGGAGAATAGACTAACATTTTGGGAATTTTTTTCCTAATTTGGTTCCCATATAACTTGGATATAGTATAATAGAAATCTACCTTTGTATTTGTCTAATTAGACTATGAATTACAAGCTTTGAATTATTCATTACTGTGTTCTAAGTACCTTTCTCAGCTCCTTGCAACATAGAAGCTTCATAAAAGTTTATTGAATGAATAAATGAATGTTTCCTTTCCGTGCTGTCTCCTGCTGACAAACCTCCGAGTTTTGCTGAGTTGGGTCCAGGCATTGGTAATCTTTGCTGTGTGAACATTTTCCCGGAAGAGTAGAGCACGGGAAGAGAAAAAAAAAATCTGTCTTTTCGCATCCAATTGCCTTTGAGGAGCTGGGAAGAGAGCAATTCACACTTGATTATCTTACATCAGATAAATCAGCTGCACCTGAATTGCTGGGCATTCTGGAGCTAGAGCTCTCTCCACCCCACTATCAGCTTTGTCTCCGCTGGGGAGGCCATGCATTCTTCCGTGCCAGCCTTGGCTCTCAGCCTCCTGTTAACACTGGCCTTGGGCCAGACACTCCAATTTCAAGAATATGTCTTTCTTCAGTTTCTGGGCTTAGACCAGATGCCTTCACCCCAGAAGTTCCAACCCGTACCTTCTATCTTGAAGAAAATTTTCCGGGATCGAGAGGCAGCAGCAACTACTGGGGTTTCCCAGGACTTATGCTACATAAAGGAGCTGGGTGTCCGTGGGAGTGTACTCCGTCTTCTCCCAGATCAAGGTAAGGAAATGGGAGTGTTTGCTATAGAAAAATCTGGCTGTGATTGGTGAGAAGAAAGGAAAAGGAGGGGGAGTAACAAGTTAGAGGGATTCCTAAAAGATCTTGTGCTGGTATTTCACATACTTCATTATCTCATTTAACCCCAACCACAATTCTGAGAAGGTAGATATTCTGATCAATTTTTTAACCATAAGGAAATTAAGACTCAATAACTTGTAACTATTCAAGATCAGTAAAGTTGCGATTCCAAATAGGTTTGTTCCAAATCGACAGCTATGTGCTGCTATTTAGGTGGGAGTAGGGAGGGTGGAATTGGGGTACAGTCTCCCTCTCTTCAACCCACAATTTACATGTCCTAGTACCTCTAGTACAATAAGGAGAAAACAAAAATTTTGAGTTCAGTGTCCAGCTTCCCTTCTACACACCTCCCTATTACTTTTGGTGGGTGGGAAGTCTATTCTTGATTGTGAACACTGATCAATAATATATGCCATTGTCATAGCCTTTATATAAGCATCTGAGTGATGCCATTCAAGAGTTTGCCAAAACGACCACCCACGAAAATTACCTAGATCGTCCGCTATTAAAAGTAGATTTCCCCAGCCCAGTTCCTGTTCCTCACTCTTCCACCCAATTCTTATTCAAAGTCTGAGTTGGGTGTTGCCATCTGCATTTCTATACAGCCTCCTGGGTGGCTCTGATGTGGACTTAAGAACACCGATTGGTTGGTTTTATGGCAACTGGTAATAAGATTTCAATATTTATTTATCGTAGAAGCATTTATTTGATATCTGTTGTGTGCTGCGAACCGTGTGTGACTGAGAATACAGAGATTAAAGAAAAGTCTGCCCTTTAAGACTGTAGAAGGGTAAAAGATAGACATGACTTCCATATATTGTGCTAAGTATTGTGTTACAAGCTCAGAGACTTAGGGGAGGAGGTTCAGGGAAAATTCCTGGAGGAAGCTAAGAGGAGAGGTAGGGGAAGCTAGTTTGAAGGTTTTTCCATGGAGAGTAGAAAATGCCTAATACTATAGCTTGGAGACGTCTCCCTCATTCCTACCCTCCCTCCCATGGAAATAACTTTGATTTTCTTGATCAAAATCCTGTCATATGGTACAAGAAAAGGGCATAATCTTACTGTCGTCCTTTAATAACGCTCCTCCTAAAGAAAGCCACTATTAATATTGAAGTGGTTCTTCCAGTCTTTTTTTTAAAGAGTGTAAGGGAGAGGATTCTGTGCTCAGCTGCTGGTTTAGCACCTGAGCCACCAGCAGTAGCCTTTTCTTATTTTATAATATAAACTTACAATATTTTTATTGCTATACAGTCCTCCAGTATCATAAACTCTTACAAGTCATAACAAGTAATCGCCTTATCCTTATTTTAGTACTTTCATGGTATTCTATTGTATAGACACGCTATACATGATAAGATGTATACCATGTGATGGACACAGGCATACTATAAATAGTGCAACTTTGCATCCATTTATTTTGTATGTGTGCAATTTTCCTATTAAATCCCTAGAATAAATTCTTGGATATTGTTGGATCAAAGAGTAGGCACATTTACACTTTGAATATAGAGCAAATGTCCTCAAAATTTATACCCCACCATGAGTGCATGAGAATTGTCACTATCTCACAACTGGACAGCAATCTTTTTAAAAATAGAAACTTACTGAAATACAGCATACAATCAGAAAGCGTATAAATCACAGAGAACAGCTCAGTGCCGTTTCACAGAATAACCAGTACCCAGCTCAAAAAACATAACCAGAGCATGATCCTCCAGAGGATCTTTCATGCCCCCTTCTGCAAAATCATGCTAGATTTCAGATTTCCCCATGTTGTATGTATTTGTAGTTCATACTCATTGTTTGTAGTATTTCATTCTGTTAATATATATATTATAGCTATTTATATGTAACAGTGTATTTATCTATGCTAAATTGGATAGCCATTGAATAACAGTATTTTTTTTAAAAGGAAAGGTGCAGGTAGGAATGGAGGCAAATAGGAATTGAGAGGAAGAAGAAGCATTTTTATTTAGTTGTATATCTTGGTTATTCTTTGCTAGTCCACCAGGGCTCACCTCAAATAGCTTTTAAGTTTTGATAAACAGTAAAATATGACCTCATTGTTTTCATTTTTATTTCTTAATTAGGTGGAATGCATTTTTAAGTGCATAATGAATTAATTTTTATTTTTCAAGTAATTTCATATTTACACATTCTGAGCATTTTTATAGGGGTTCCTGCTTAATTATTTGGAAATTCCCTTAAACGTCTGTAAGAGTTCTTTACAATGTTTTAACTCATCATGTATATTGTGTGTTTGTTTTTTTTTAAAGAGGAAGGAGGGCAGGAAAGGAAAGAAAGAAGAAACTTATTTTATTTACTTTGGTTGTTCCCCAAAACTCTGGGTCTTGAACCTGAGTCCTTGGGCTTTACCAAGTCTATGCCCCAGCAGCTTAGCACTTGAACTTCCAGGGGACCCCCATTTTAGAAGTATTATTGTTTCTTTTGTGTGTGTGTATTTAATTTTGTTAATTGTGTCTTTTGAATATATACCTTTTTAATTTTTATGCTTTCAAATTTATCCATTTTTTCCAATCTGACTTTGGGAGTTTCTTTTGTGCTTATGGAATGATATTTAGGGATATGAGTAAAAAGTGAGGCCAGTATATTAGAATTAGAGCGATGAGCAGGAGATACAAGTTGTTCAGAGCATTGAAGAACAATAGGTACTTATGAAAACATTTCTGCATTTAGAGTTAGCCAGCCTTTAAGAAAGATGTACAGTGCACTATACTTACTACTTCAGTGGAATAGCAAGGGTCAAAAAGAGTTGATAAATAACAGAAGAGTATGAAGTAAGGAGTAGAGAGAGCAACATAGACTTTTTAAAAGAACGGTCAAGGAAAGAAAGGGTGAGATGATGTGATAGGTTTGAAGAGGAAACTGGGCAATTTGAAATGTTTTATAATTTGTTGTTTTTATTTTATTTATTAATTTATTAAATGTCTTATATTTTATCTTATTTAAAAAGTTTTACTGAAGTAACATTGGCTTGTAACATATAGGTTTTAGTTCTACAGCATTATAAATTAACATCTAGATAATACTACATTACATTCACCACTAAAAGTCAAGTTTTCACCCTTCATCATACAGTTGACCCCTTTGGCCTGATTTATTCATTTCCCTTCACCCTTCCCTCTGGTAACCACTAATAAGTGGTAAACACTTATAAGTGTTTGTTTTTGTTTCTTTTTGTTTATTAGTTTTTTTTTTCTTTATCTTCCATTTAGGAGTGAAATAAGTGTTTATCTTTCTCTAAGATAAGATTATTTTGCTAGGCTTTTGCTAAGCTTATTTTGCTTATTAAGCACAATACCTTCTAGTTCATCCCTGTTGTTGCAAATGGCAGAATTTCTTTTTTTAATAGTTGAACAGTATATTTTATTGTATATATACCCCACATTTTCTTTATTCAGTCATTTCTGGATGGGCACTAAGGTTGTGTCCAACTCTTAGCTGTTATGAATAGTTCTGCAGTGCATATGAGGGTGCATATAATCTCTTAGAATGAGTGTTTTTGTATTTTTCAGGAAAATACCCAGAAGTAGTAGGATAGCTAGACTAGGTGGAGCTTAATTTTTAATTTTTTGAGGAATTGCCATATTATTTTCCATACTTTTGTTGTTTTTTGAATTTAAGATTGAGGTCCACCGTGGTGGCTCAGGTGGCTGATATGGTTGAGATGTGAACCAAACAAGACCCAGGGATCCAAGCACACTGGGGGGAACATCAAAAATAATAGACAACCAAGTAAATAACTTTTTCCTCCCTTCCCTCCCTTCCTTTCTCTCTTAAAAAAAAAAAAAAAAAGAGATTTAAGAATGACCAGGCTGTGGTGGGATAGTTAGAATGTTTGGGTTTCTGTTCTAATTTCTCTACAAGCAGAATGGCTTTAGAAAATACCTATTTAGGAGGGAGCCACCATACCAAACAAAATGGTGCTAGTGATTGAAAAAATTATTTATGGAGAGGGAGAAATTGAAGATGGAATTAAAAGAAGTAAAATATACTCTACTGGTATTTTCCCAAGAGGAGTAGGTGACAGAAAAGTTAGCTTGAAAGCAGGGATTGTACATCTACAACTTCAGAAGTTACAGAGAAAGCTGGCATGCCCTGGTGGAGTAGCACTTGGGTCCATCAGTTCCAGCCAGTGTAGTGCACGTGCCTACCTGGGATTTGCATCCCTTGCTGGGGGAACAACCAAGACAAACAACTAAATAGATAAAAAATGGTTCTTCCTCCTTTCTCTTCCTGCCTGCCTGCTTACTAGCCTTCATTCCTATCTGTATCTTTCCTTTAAAAGAAGAATAAAGAAAAGATTCAGAGGGGGGATCTATGTAAAAAAACAGAAGAATCAGTCACATTGCATCTCAGTGTGCAAGTGAACTGGGAGACAACATATCCAGAGACACAAGACTGGTGACTTTGACAACCACGGGCTTTAGATAAGGAATTACCTCGGCTTTCTGGAGGTCCTGTCTTGGCTGGATGTCAGGAATTTTTTTGAAGTCAGTCTAAGTAGTTAGATTTTGTCAGCTTAGGATGCTCTTAAACTTCCTGGCTGTTATGGATCCCTTTGGCAGTTCTCTTGAAGCTGATGAATTCCTTCTCTAGCTTATGTCTATAATAAAATATTGAGGATTTCAAAAGAAATCAATTAAATATTGAAATGCATTTATAAATTAAAAAAATTTGTATGGTAACATATGTGTATGTGTATATATATATACACATATATATAACATATATGTGTATATATATACCTTATTAAGGCAACAAGTAACAAGATTTAGGGAAGGGACTAGAACTACCATAATTTAACTGTAGTAGGAGTATAAATTTTAAGATACTTCGAATTCTTTTTTTTTTTTTTTTTTTTTAAGGGAGGGAAGGAAGGGAGAGGAGGAAAAAGCATGCTGGGTTTTTTTTTAAAGGAAAAATACAGGCAGGAATGAAGGCAAGTGAGCACAGGCAGACAGACAGGAAGAGAGAGGAAGAAGTATTTTATTTACTTTATTTAGTTGTTCATCTTGGTTGTTCCTATCCGCCCTGGGATGCAATCCTGGGACCTTTGGATGTATGTGGACTGTGCCCAACTCGGGACTCCAACTCAGGGGTATGGGGCTTGCTCCTTAGGAGGCAATTGACCTAACTGCTGCTCCATCAGGGCACGTCTAACTGTAACTCTTAATCTAGAAAGAAACACACCTGATTTTTTTAGCAACAGTGTCATAGACTCTGATACTACTGAGATTTGTTGCTCGTATTCATGATTGAAGGAAATGCTAAATTTTATTTAGTGCTTCGTGAAAATAAATTTGTAATTCTTTTTCCATTCAAATTCATGGACCTTTTAAATTCTATCCAGGATCCCTTGGGGATCTATGAATGTAAAGATAAAAACCTCTGGCCTTAAATGAGGAGTGAGAGAAAAAAAAAATCCTGCCCTTGGTTTGTACATGTGTATATACATTTAGCATTTGACATATATATCATAATAGGTGGGTATGAAGTAAAATATGGTGACTCACATCTGTCTGTTCTCATCTAGGTTTCTTTCTTTACTCCAAGAAACCTTCCCAAGCCTCCTCTTGTCTACAGAAGCTCCTCTACTTTAACCTGTCTGCCATTAAAGAGAAGGAACAGTTAACAATGGCCCAGCTGGGCCTGGACTTGGGGCCCAACACTTACTATAACCTGGGACCTCAGCTGGAATTGTCTCTGTCCCTCATTCAGGAGCCTCATCTGTGGGGTGCATCCATCCCTAAGGAAGGTAAACTGTTTGTATCGCAATCGGTATCATGGCCTCAAGGGGCCCTTCACTTCAACCTCCTAGGTATAGTTAAGAATTGGAATAACAACCCCCTGAAGAACTTAAGTTTGTTTCTGGAGATACTGGTTAAAGACAGCAGAGACTCCGAGGTAAATTTTCAGCTTGAGGACATCTGTTCCAGACTGAGAGGTTCCCTACATACCAATTTGCTGATGGTGACCCTTAACTCTGAGGAGTGCCACCACCCTTCATCCCGAAAAAGGAGGGCAGCAATCCCTGTCCCTAAGGCTTCTTGCAATAACCTCTGCCATCGTCATCAACTGTTCATCAGCTTCCGGGACCTGGGTTGGCACAAGTGGATAATTGCCCCCAAGGGATTCATGGCAAATTACTGTCACGGAGACTGTCCTTTCTCACTGACCACTTCTCTCAACGGCTCCAATTATGCTTTCATGCAAGCGCTGATGCAAGTATCTGACCCGCAGATCCCCAGGGCTGTCTGTATCCCCACCAAGCTGTCCCCCATTTCCATGCTCTATCAAGACAATGATGACAATGTGATTCTACGGCATTATGAAAATATGGTAGTTGATGAATGTGGGTGTGGGTAGGCTATCAGAAATAGAAATACAAGGAGTATCTTTAGGGTAAATCTTCTAATAAAAATTGCTATCTTCTTATGACCTCTTGGATCTGAAATGTCAATGTATTTATTTATGTTTATAGTTTGTTTTCCTTGAAAATACACTATGACGATTATGTGCACACGGGCACGCGCACGCACACATACAACCCTAGTGATCTTAGTTCATTTCTGCTCTAACAATCATGCACAGAACAGTATATTAGACTCTAGATAGATGGAAACTGTCACTTATTGATGGCCTATTATGGGCAGGCATTATTCTATGTGTTTCTTATAAATATCATTACACTGTTCTTTGAGATAGGCACTATTATTTATGCTTCATAAAAAAGATTCAGAAAAGCTAAGTAATAAATTTTCCTAAAATTATTAACTTTCCATGGCTGATCTCATATGTTAACAGGGTTGCTTAAAAAATTATTTTGAGAAAATACAAAGTAATATAGAAAGCATATCAAGAGAGTTCTGCTGTTATGATTTATAATAAGAAATATCTATTTGTGTTTTGTCCAACTTTTTCACAGAGCTCTTAAAACCCTTGGAATTTCTTTAAGTTTGAGAAGCATTTAGCAGGCCCTGTTGGAGTATGGGTTGGGGACAAGTCCACATACATCTAGGGTTCTGGGTTCACATCCCGGGACCAGCAAGAACAACCAAGGTGAACAACTAAATAAAAATAAATAAAATGCCTCCTCTTCTCTTCTCTCTTCCTGCTTGCCTGCCTCTCGTTACCTCCATTCCTGCCTGTTACTTTCCTTTAAAGAAGAAAAAAGAAAAGCAGAACCAGTCTGATTACAGAGTTGGAACTTTCAGCCTTATCTTCCTGACTTTCTGGGAGTGGAAAGGGACTAGAGGTTGAATCAGTGATTGCTGATGATTTAATCACTCTTTTCTATGTAATGAAACCTTTATATAAGCCCATTAAGAATGGAGTTCTAAGAGCTTCCAGTTGGTAAAGTTGAAGAGCATGCAGAAATTGTAGCTCTTCCCACATACCTTGCCATGTACCTTTCTTCCATCTGATTTTTCTTGAACTATATCCTTTTCTAATAAACCTAGTAAGTAAAATATTTTCCTGAGTTCTGTGAACCACTCCAGCAAACTAATGAGACCTGAGATGGGATTGTAAGGACTTCCAATCTAACTGGTCAGAAGCCCAGGTGACAGCTTGGATTTGCAGTTGGTTTTTGAAGGATAAGGGGTAGTTGCAGAATGAAATTTTTTTTTTTTTAAAGGAAAGGTACAGGCAAGAATGAAGGTGAGTAGACAGGTAGTCAGGAATATATATTTATTTAATGACTTTCTGCACTATGTACCATTAAAGTTTTTTTCCAGATCATTTTTATGAATTTATAAAGCAGGCATTTTTCACTCTAAGTAGAATCATTATGTACATACTATTATGCAACTTAACTTTTTCAGTTATTTCTTTTTGGTGAATTTACAACATAAACACACGAACTGGTTGTTTTTTTTTTTTTTTTGCCACCCGCTAAGCCCTGAGTCTCAAACCCACGTTCACAGCTTTCATAGCCTGCTCTTGAGTTGTCTGAGCCCACAGAGAGGGGTTGGGCTTTTTTTTTTTTTTTTTTTTATAAAGTAGGTTATTGTATATACTTTGTTTTGCTTTACAGATTGCTCTTTATCTTAGCTCTTTTTTTTTTTTTAAAGAAGAAGGAAAGAAGAAATGAATGGAGAGGAGGAAAATGCATTTATTTATTTATTTGTTCATTTTTTGTTTTACCCCCGAGCACTGACATGCACCTCATCCTTTGGCTTTACACCCCAGCCACCCAGCACCCTGAGCCACCAGGGTGTGCCCAGACCTCCTTTTTAAAAATTAAGTTATTAAAAGAGCATCGCATCATAGTGTCATATAGCTTGTGTCCATCATTACATGTTTACAGTTGTTTGATGCATATTTTACTTAAGAGAATGTTTATCATTGGACATTGCAATTTTTATGATGGAAAAGTGTTATGACTATTCATGTATTGTCCGTATCTGTCCCTGCCTTAGAAAAATTTCAGACATGGAATTATAGAATCAAAGGTTTCAGTTGACTTTTCTGTGATTAATATAAAATATATCTTAAGCATGAGTATATTATGGGGTAAAATACAAATGTTTTCCTTTTAAAGGAAAGGTGAAGGCGGGAATGAAGGTGAGCAGAGGCAGACAGACAGAATAGAGAGGAAGAAAAAGCACTTTACGTACTTTATTTAGTTGCTCATCTTGGTTGTTCCTGCCAGTCCCAGCACGCAAACCCAGGACCTTGAGATGTGCCCAACCCCTCCTCCACAGGGATGTTCCAAATGCAAAATTTTTAGAATTGAGACAACTTTGATTTACATTTAAGTTTCAGATGTGCATGTTCACTCTTCATGAGTATATGAAAACACACAGTGCCTACCACCAGATTTCTCATAGTCCTCAACCATGGTCCATTGGACCCCCACATGTCCTGTGCCCACCCCTTCCTCTTGTCAATCTCAGTTCTGTTGTTAAGTGTACCAGTTAGTTTTTATCCTATTTAGTCTGTTCCTGTGCTTCATTTCTTTACATTCCACATGCGTGAGATCACCTGATATGTATCTTTATCCTTTTGACTTATTTCACTTAGTAAATCCCCTCTAGTTTCATCCATATTATAGTGAATGGTGAGATTTCATTAATTTTAATAGCTGAATAAGATTTCATTTGTGTATGTATCTTGTTTTATCCGTTTGCTATCCATAGGCGGCTAGGTTGTTTCCATTTCTTGGCTATTGTAAATAATGCTGCAATGATCAAAGATATATATATATATATAGTTTATATATATGGATATATACACACATATGATATGTACACATGTATGTATGGAAATAGATATTTATATATTTTTAAAGGAAAGGTACAGGCAGGAATGAAGGTGAGTATAAGCGGGCAGGAAGAGGGAGAAGGAAGAAACACTTTATTTGCCTTATTCAGTTGTTCATCTTGGTTGTTCTCTTGCCCTGGATCTTGAACCTGGGACCTTGGAATGTATGTGGACTGCACCTAGTTTAAATTGCCTGGCCACCAGAGTATGCTTAGATATATATATTTTTGAATCAGTGTTTTAATAGTCTGTGGATATACATCTACAAGTGGAATTGCTAGATCATACAGTAGTTCCATTCTTAACTTTTTTAGGAACTTTTGCATACCCTCACCAACACGTTTCTAGTTTTTTGGACATAGACTATGCTCACACGTGTGAGGTGACATCTCATTGTGGTTTTTATTTTAAAATGCAAATTACACCTGGATTTCAAATATAAACTCTATATTTGGTATGCCACTGAGTTATATCAAGAGATATTAGTTCACTTATGTCTCTTACTGGGAGAACTAAAATGAAAAAATTTGTGAATCACTGCATTATGTAGTCCCTTCTTTAATTCCAGTTGTCACTAGCTCAGCCTCACCCCTCTCACCTGGATTATTGCTGCAGCTTTTAACCTGATCTTTTGTTTTTATTTTTGAGTTTAAAAATGTAAATTATTATAATTAACTAAATTAGAAGTAATGTGAAGATAACTTTATAACTCTCCCCATTCTCTTTTCCCAGCCTCTGAATGAAATCAACATCTTGAATTTGATTTCCATCTTTCCTATTCATTTCTTTATAATTTTACTACATATATATGAATCCATAAACAGTATAGAGCATTGCTTCATGAATATGTCAACTTTACAATATTTGAGTATTTTTTCTAACACTTGTTTTTATTTTCTATTATTTTAGAGATTCTTAATAGTCTAATACAGAAACGAGGAGAGTTGATTTTTTTCACTACTGAATAGTAATCTATTATTTGCATATTCCACAACTGATTTATCTATTTTGTTGTATTAGACTCTAAAACATTCAAATAAATAGCTACGACCATTTCTCTAGAATAGACATTGAATCTCTTTAATTCATTTGCATTCTTAGGACTGCAGTGTAGGACAACAGTGAAAATGGGCAAATTTGTAAGGAAGCTGGAAAGAGGCTACAGAGCTTGCAGCAACTCTGAATGTACATGCTTGAGCACAAAACTGATCTTTGAAAAGCACTTACTCACCAAATGCACCATTTGAATGAGAGACACTTGTGACAGTTAATCAATGGTAGATTGACATTGGACAAATCATTTAGAAGTTAGTGAAGCAATCAGTATGACTCCAAGAATCATAACCTACATCAATGTTTACAGAACACTTTCAGATTATATTTGTTGAAGAAGAGCTAAGAAATTAATGTGACAGAAGAAAGGCAGATGAGTGCTTTTGTAAACGTTGTACTTCTTTGATGGGGCTACTGAGGTCCCAGCCCTGCCCTCTGTTTTGCAGGCCCAGGACTCTTGGTAGTACACTCAGACTTAAACAAGAGTCTCATTAGCATACAACATTCATAAAATTTTCCCTGCGAACCAGTTATTTTTAAGTGATTTACAATAAAATGAGTTTATTATAACATACCAAGGAAAAAAAGGCCAGCCAGCATATTATTTGATAGCCAATTGTCCAGGGATACCAAATTACCATCTGAATGTGATTGGGAATGACTCAAATGATATAAATGGTAAGGTTTATTAACCTTAATTTTGGATACTAGAAGAATTCTAGGCATTTCAGACCATATCACTCCTCTTAATCATCTTCAGTCAGGCTACAATATGCTTGAGTGAATGCTGGCTTTTTGAATTTGTTATTAAATCATTTTATGTTTGTATACATGTATCCCCCTGGTCTTGAAACCTGAGTCCTGGGGCTCTACATGGCTTGCACCTCATCCACGTTAGCCACCTGTGCCGCAAGTGTACATCTTTGTTTTTTAACATTAATTTTATGAAAGGAACATGGCATTATATAGATTTAAGGCAGGCATGCATCATTGCAATATTGACTTATTTATCTTTAAAAAAGAGGAAGAAGAGGAAGAAGCAGCATTTTTATTTGTTTCATTTTGGTCCCTATTCCCCACAACCCTCCAAGCTTTACATGGTCCACACCCCAGCTGTCTCAGTTAGTGGAGCCAGGAAGGCTCGCCTGGCTTTCTTATTTAAAACATTGCATATCAAGCCACCCTGCTTCTTTGAGTAAATAAGCTGTTTATATTGACAGGATCTGATGAAGGACAGTAACAGTGTGGAAGCAAATTAAATGAAGGACAAGCACAGGAGGGAGGATGGGAAGACAGAACATATTAGTAAACCCCTAACTGGAAGAATGTAAAGAAAATTGTAACAACTAAGCAGAGTAGAGAATAAAAACAACTATTATGGGATTCTTTTTCGTAAACAGAAAATTAAGAAAAACACTTTGGAATACATGCCTGGAAGATTCCATCCCCTAGGATATTTAAGACCCTGCTGCCCCAGCCTACAGCAGTTGCAGCTTTACTCCCCACAGGGACTGCTTCTCTGTGCCTTTCCCTTTAACAAATTTTCCATTTTCTGCCAATGTGAGCCTCTGTTGAATTCTTTCTCAGACTGTGCTCAAGAACCCAGTTGTCTTAACTTCCAACACATCTGACCCCAAATCACGTTGTTACAAATCATCTTGTAGGTAATATTGTGAAGTAAATTATATTTTCACTTATTTCATTCAGCTGTCTATTATATGCCAATTACTGTACTATATCCTGGGGAATAAACATAGATGGTTATTTTTATCATGCAACTTATGATTTAGCAAATTTAGCTATAAATTTCTTGAATATGCACAAGTGAAAAAAATAGCATTAATGTAATATTATTCATATTATATGTTAACTATTCATATACTACATTACTATATAATATAGATTTCAAAAAGCTTATATTAGTAGTTTAGATAATAAATAATAACATATAAATACATATGTAAATATAATAAATATGAAATAAATAAATGATTTAATAAACAAAAGTTCAAATGCTTTCTTCTCTCATCTCAGTGTTTTAATGATAGAAGCTCTAATATTTTCTTTCTACTCTCAAGATGTTTCAGGGTGCACATCCCCCACCTGAGACTACAGCTTTGTCAGGGACCTGATGTTGCTCCTGTTTACTAAGTAATGATTCTGGTCTCCTGACACCAGACTGATGATGATCTATCTTCCTTTCATCATCTTTCTTTCCTTGACTTCTTTAGGTTAATCATAGAAATTGCAAGCATGTACCAAAAGCCCAACTGGTCAGAATTCTTAAAACTGCATTGCTAAATTTCTTTCTGAATTCAACTAAATTGTTACTGCCATATTTCCTTAGCCCAACAGATTTTGATTGGTGATGGGAGGCGGTGGTCTATATTTAAAACTGTCATAATATTTTTTCATTGGTAGAGTGGCTATTTCCTACTAGTCATTCTGAGGTTGGCAGGTTTGTTTGCTCCTGAGTTAATCAAGTTCATTCCTGAGACTACTATCAAGCCCACGGCTAGAGAGGAACATGAGTTACTGGGCTCATGGCTTTGAGACCCATGTTACCATATTTTTCTAGTAGAATTATTTTTTTAAAGGAAAGGCGCAGGCAGGAATGAAGGCGTGAAGGCAGGCAGACAGGAAGAGAGGAGGAAGCTTTTTATTTTTATTTAGTTGTTCACATTGGTTGTGCTGCCCCAACCCAGGACATGAACCCAGGTCCTTGGGATGTTTGCAGACTGCACTTTTCCAGAGGTGGCTGACCAAACCACTAGTCCACCAGGGTTCATTAGAATTTTAAATACCTGTCAGATCAGTCTGCAAATAGGAGTGTAAATCAACACATATGCTGTGATTTGGGTGGGATGGCACAAGGAGGGACTTTCTATTCTAATATAAATACATTATGCACATGTGCATAGTACTATTTCAGAGCATTACAAGACTCATGGTCTTATTTCATGTCTGGCCTATTCTCTTTGGTTTGACATTTTACCATCAATTTCATTCATTTCAGTTCAATTTGGCATTTATTGAATACCTTGAAAGGTAAAAAGATCTTCATGTAGTTTGTCATGAAATGATGCTTCCCCAGTTCAAGTCAAGTCTAAATTTCATTTCTTTTAAATAAGGTATACATATCAGGACAACAAGGGTTGTTCAAGAGTTGTCTCCCCACCACTTTGCTTGTAAGTGGAATACTGTGAGCATGTGTCTTAAAATCTAAATCTGTTGATTTTTGAGGTGTGTTTGACCAAAAATAGGCATCTGCTGCAAGAGCAAGGTTCTGTTGCTTTTATTGTCTTTAGGTGGCAGTGATTACATGTGATCACAGATACATGCCCCCCTATCCTTTTTTTTAAGAGGAAAGATGCAGGCAGGAAGTGATAGGTGGAAGAATATTTCATATTCATTTTTTCATTTAGTTGTTCACACTGTTTGTTTCCCTGGGACTCAAACACAGGGATATATAGTCTGGGCTCCTTCAGAGGTGATTGACTTCACTGCTACTCCACCAGGGCGTTCCTCATTCTCTAATTTTAAGTGGACTTCATGAACTGAGTCGTTTCTCACTCTGTTTCTAGAATTGTTTGCTTAGCAATATTAAAATGCAGGCTGGTGTAATTATTTTATTTAATTTTTTTGAAAGGAAAGATGCAGGCAGAATGAAGGTGAGTAGGTAGGCAGGTAGGAAGAGAGAGAAAGAAGAAACATTCATTTTGTCTAGTTGTTCACCTCACCTCTGGCCATGGGTCTCAAACTGGGGACATTGGGATATATGTGGACTATGCCCAGTATACTAAACTGCTAGACCACCAGGGTGCTCTGGTACAATTTTTTTTTTCTTTTTTTTGTTTAAAGGAAAGGTGCTAGTACAATGAAAGGGAGTAGGCAGGTGGGCAGGAAGCAAGAAGTGGAAGAAGCACTTACTTAATTAATTTTTATTTGGTTGTCTATCTTGGTTGTTCTCCTCAGCCAGGGACATGAACCTGTGTCCTTGGAATACGTGTGGCCTGAGCTTTGCCAGAGGCAGTTGACCAAACCACCACTCCACTAGGGTGCACAGTTAGGATTTTTTTAGACAAAAATGTATCATATATTTTGCAGCCATTACTTTTGGCCCATTGCAATAATGTAAAATGTATCTTTCTGAGAAAGATGCACACAGATCTTAGGGAAATTTACTTGAGAGTGATTGCTTTAGCCACAATCTGTATTTAATCTTTCAAAAAATTATTAAATTCTTACAGGGAATCAAGATCTAGAACAATGACAATTAAATCATAGCTATTTTGAAAGGTAGACTCTGATAATTATCACAGAGATAAAGAAATGGAAATGGAAACTGAAAGGAAGAAGTGAAAGAGGAAAGGCTATTTGTGATATGAGTAGTCAGAGATGGTAAGATTTTGACAAATGGAGAAGGAACCTTGCAGCTAAGGAATTTTAGCTTACAGAAAAATTAGAGCAAAAGTAAGAAATGGATAGCATAAATTAAGCAGTAGTTGAAATTTTTGGAAATTTATAGGGGGCTGTCTGTGCTAATTGTATTGCTTTTCTTCACTCTGCTGATTAAAACCAGGAAGAGAAAAATCCATGAACACATATGTGGTTTCTTACATCTGGAGTTGGTCCTACTGAGAAACTGATGAAAATAGTTTTGCCTCTAGAAAACGATACACATACAAGACTATTTTGCACGTAATTTCAGTTACTCTGTGGACAAACTGTAGTCTAACCTATGGACTTGTGAAGAGCAAATTACTCTTGAATCAGGTATTTTCCCTTTTCATTTTATTTTTTGGTCTCTGTTTGTGACCCTGAGTGTGTGTGAATATACGTGAACACTTTTTATTTTTAGTATTTGATTGCAGTAGCTTTGTTTTACAGATTAAAATAAACTCATCTGTGTAGTTTCCCATATGTGCAGCTTCCCCATTCCTCAGATATATGTCAACACATCCTGCCCTCCACCACATCACCAAGTGTTCTTCACCATTGTCCAGTGGACTCTGCCACCATTTGTGCCCCTCCCTCTCCCATTCCCTATTGGCAACTTCAATTCTATTGCTAGTGTCTAAGGGTTGGTTTGTTTAGTCTATTCCTTTGTTTTATCTATTCAATTCCACCTGTGAGTTAGATCATCTGATATCTTTCTTCTTTTGACTTGTTTCGCTTAGCATAATCCCCTCTAGATCCATCCGTGTTGATTCAAATAACAGGGTTTCATCTCTTTTAAGGGCTGTGTAGTATTCCCTTGTATATATGTACTACATCTTCTTTATCCATTCCTGTGATGCTGGGCATTTAGGTAGTTTCCAGTTCTTAGCTCTTGTGAATAGGGCTGGAATAAACATAGGGGTGAATAGATCTCTGTGAGTTAGTGTTTTTGTATCTTTTGGGTAGATACCCAGAAGTGAGATGGCTGGATCACAGGGGATTTCTATAGTAAACTTTTTGAGGAATCTCTATACTGTTTTCCTAGTGGTTTCACCAATTTGCACTCATACCAACAAGAACACTTATGTTAATATTCATTTTATGTTTTTCATCTTAGCCCTGAGTCAGAAGCCTGGGTCCCCATGCCAGAATCTCAGTCTCCTGAGCCACAAGCATGTGCCCCCTCATTTCTTTCCTTTCCTTCCTTCCTTCCTTCCTTCCTTCCTTCCTTCCTTCCTTCCTTCCCTCCTTCCCTCGCAGACAGGGAGGCAAGCAAGCAGGAAGAAGAGGAGGAAGAAACATCTCCATTTGTTTTTATTTTAGTTATACTTGTTGGTTTATTCCTCCGCTCTGGAAGCGAACTGTTGTCCTCGGATTGTATGTGAACTGCACGCTCTGTCAGAGGCTGTGGACCTGACTGGCACTCCACCAGGGCATGTCTCTTTTCTTTTTAAGGAACCTACTTTCTCACGTCATCTATTTCTTTACATACTCATATTTCTTGGGTGGGTTTATTATTAAAACTGTCCTCTTAATCTTCTTTCCTTCCTTCCTCCCTCCCTTCCTTCCTCCCTTCTTTTTTCTTTTTTTAGGAAAGGTGCAGGCAGGAATGAAGGCAGGTAAGCAACTAGGTGGGAAACGATGAGGAAGCATTTTTATTTGGTTGTTCACACTGGTTGTTTCCCCCCGGACTTGGGACTTGAACCAAGTGGGTACATGACCTGCATCTTTGGAGGTGATTGATTGATTTAACCCATTCTCCAGCAGGACACGTCTTTTTTTTTTTTTTTTTTTTTTTAAGAAAAGGTGCAAGTAGGAATAAAAGTGAGTAGGTAGGTAGGTAGAGAGAGGAGGAAGAAGCATTATTTATTATTTTTTTTAGTTGTTCATCTTGGTTGTTCCCTCTGGTCCCAGGACATGAATCTGGGACCTTGGGATGCATGTATTCATATGAACTGTGCCCAACCCCTGCTCCACCAGGGTGCACCTATCTCTATTAAATATGTATTTTTTGGATAAACTTGCATCTGGATTAAGACTTTCCTCAACTACATTTTTTCAAAGAATAAAGGAACAATGATCACTTCTGTTAGAGAGAGAATAGAGGATTAGGAGAAAGGTAAAAGTTTCTTTTTTCCCTCTGGGTTTGCATTTCTTTCAGCTCAAAATGATCTGCATGCCAGAAAGTGGCCTCTACAGGAGACCCATTGTGAAAGTCTTGGGGTGATCTGTTTTGAGACCCTTTATAGACTATGAAATTCACCATTTTAAGCATAAGATTCAGTGGTTTTGAAAAATTATATTTGCAAGATATACAACCATCATTAATAGGTAATTCCAGAACATTCTCATTACCTCAAAAATAATGGCCATACCCACTAGCAGCTGCTCCCCAAGCCTTCTGCCTCATTCTGCCCTGCTCCCCATACCCCATCCTTTGGCAACCACTAATATACTTCCTGTCCATGGATTTGCCTATTCTGGAGCCCTGGAGTGGTGCGGCTGCTGTGGAAACTGTATGGAGTTTCTGCAGAACTTTTTAAATAGAATAATCATACCTTCCAGCAATTTCATTTCTGGGTATATATGCAAAAGAATTAAAAGCGGGGTTGGAACTGAAAAAATGTTTGCATACCTATATTTAGTAGAACAGCACTAATCACAATAGTTGAAAGGTGAAAGCAACCTGTCACCTGTCGGTCGGTGAATAGATAAGTAAAATATAGTGGATATACACGGTGGAAATCCTATCCTATAGTACAACTTGAATGAATGTGAAGGACATTATGCTAAGTGAAGTAAGCCAGTCACAAAAACGACAAATACTGTATGATTGCACTTACATGAAGTATCTAAGGTCGTCAAGTCCCCAGAAACTAAAAGTAGAATGGTGGTTGCCAAGAGCAGGGGGAGGAAAACAATGGAAAGTAATGAGCTGTTGTTTAATGGTTATTAAGTCTCAATTTTGCAAGATGAAAAAGTTCTGTAGATCTGTTGTCCAACAATGTGATACACTTAGCACTACTGAACTGTGTGCTTAAAAATGCTTCGGATGCTCTAAGGAAAACATGCCAATGTTTTAGTGTCTCACACTGAGTGCTTCCATGACCACTTGTGTGGAGGTTTCCCTCCACGAAACAATAATCCAGTTCTCTGCAGACACAAGCTGGGTGTCCTACAGTTCAACTCAGTTTTGAAACAATATGGAATTCGACATCAGAGACCACAGGTTAAGGACTCAGTCTTTTAGGTCTGCTCCCTGCTCCCCATTTCAGGCATCAGTTTTAAGTGTTATCAGTTTTAAGTCTGGATTGTCACCCATCCTTTTCACAACTGGCCATAAATCCAAGGTTCCCCAAATTGCTTCCTTGGGTTCGATTTGTTTGGCAGAGTATCTCATTGAACTCAGGAAAACACTTTAGATAACCAGCTTGTTTCAAAGAATATTCAGATACAAATAAGTAACCAGCTCCCCAAAGATTTGAAGCCCAAAGAAGTGACAAGTAGGGAGTTTTTATGTATTTGAAAAACAAAACAAAAACAGCAACCCACAATAAATTTGGGCTAGGGGAAATAAAATGGTGAAGAAGAAACTAGATTTAGTTATTAAGTCTTAGCCCCAAATTCCCTTCTCTGGTGATAAGGATACCTTCTCCTTCCCTGGTACAGGGGGGCCACGTTTCATGTGGGAGATGTCCACCTGTTTTAAGGGGGACAGATGCAGTCCCAGTGTCCTTGTACCAGTTGTTTCGAGTATGTATGTACATAATTGTCTCCCTGTTAGGCAGAAAGAGGGCAAGTAAAGGAAGAAGGAATGATTTCAGACTTAGGTGACATATCTATGAGGAATGGATAAATATTGTGACAGATGATCTCACCTTCCTTAGGGAATGAAAACGTTTACCTTGGTGCTGACCAGAGAATTTCATACTGAGGGAGGCTGAAACTGCAGGGGCCTTGAAACCACAGTGGGGTCGCTTATTGAGTCTTTGTGGGCTTAGCACAAGCCCCTCTATTTGGGGCCTGTCATTTTCTTTTTAATAAAATGATTAAAAATGATTAAGGAAGATAATTTCAGTGATTAAAAAAAAAACTTTGATACTTCATGATGTGGATATTCTAAAGTTGGCTAAAGACGGGAAGCTTTTTTATAGGATGAATATAAGGCAAGAAAGAAGAAAACAGAAAATATCTGCTTGGCTGGGGCCACATATTCAGCCGTGTTTGGGGTGAGAAGGCCCAGACTTGGCTGGGCATGTGGGCATTGGCTGACCAGATGTACTGCATTCCAAGTGGAAGAGCATTTACAGGGAAACGAAAGTGATCTACGTTTCAGTTTTCAGTGGGACACCTTGGGCAGGAGTGGCTCCGTCTATTTCACTGGTTTCGATTCATCAGTTCCACATCCAGGCTGTTTACTGAGGAGAAGGAAAAAGGAACACGTGTCTACACAAAGAATTGTACACAAATGTCACCTGGTGGGTGTCTGTGTCCTCCAAATGGTTCAACCAAAGCTAACATCTGGCTCAGCTGTGCTTGCTATTAGGAATCACCAGAGCTGTATCACTGGCAGATACAGAGGCCAATGGAATTTACAACCTTAGATGAGAAAACAGTGGCTCTGAACGTGCTCCTGGAGAGACTTGGGAGCCAGCCAGGCAAAAAGGAGGCAAAGAGGAGACAAAGGTCGAGAAGGACACATTAAACCTCCACCCTCAGTGCCACGACAGCTCTGGTCTAGACCCAGTTAGGACCGAAGTAGATGTGGTGCCCTGGTCCTGGAACACGCTTGCCCCTCTCCCCTCGGTCCCCAAGTCTGCAGATGACACCTAAACATTGTCCCTTTCCTTCCCTTCCTTTGCAAAAAGCATAGTTCCACATGGTGAGAGGTTGGAAAGGCGTTTTGAGTGGGAAGTACTGCCTCTTTGGCCAAAGTATAAATTTCTTTATTTGTTCCTACTTGTGGCCCTATACCATTATCAGCTGAATGGAAGAACCTAGGTGATAAATTGGTAACACAAATATTTCTGTCATCTTCATTCATAACAGCCAAAAGTTGATGAACCCAAAGTCTATCAGTGGTTGAATGAATGAATAAATAATAGTATATCTGCATAATGGGAGACAACTCAGCAATAAAAAGAAATGAACCACTGATACACCTAATCATGTAGATCCATTTCATGGAAGCTGATATAAAGCAAATATAAAAGTGTGCAGGTCAGGTACTTTGCAGATCCCAAAGGTGCAACTATGTCCTCCAGTGGGGTAGGTGTGAACGCTGCAGGCTCAACAAGTGAGGTTCCGGAAATTTCACACAATGTGGGAGATTGGCTTCTGGCGTCTACCACTTCACCACCAACAGGAGAGTTTTCTGGGGGAACTTCATCCTCAGTTTGGGACTTTTTGCTGCAGGGGTTTGGCTGGCCAGAAATGTGAGTGACATTGACCTAATGGCATCTCAGCCAGGAGTGTAGCCAAACAGACACATGGAACCCCTATGCTGTCTTCAAACTTTCCAATACCAGCCTTCAACCTGTGACCATCACAAAGCTTGCTTGATGCCAGTTGAAGTTTGATTCAGAAGGGTACCTTCCCTGTCTGACTTCCTTTTCTTCACTATGTCCACTCAGAATTCCATTCTCTGGTCAGCACTCAGGCCTCAGTTAAAATGTTCTCTGTTCTGTCAAGTTCTGTACATAGTTCCTAAGTTTCTGCAGGTGGTGCTCTTTGCTCTTGTCCCCAGGAATAACCTAGTGGTGTTTTAACAAGTGTTTGAAGTAAAGACTGTGTACACACACACACTAAACACACTGTATGACTTGAAGGGGAGCAGAATCTATAATCTCCAAATATGTCTCTGGCATGAGGATTATTTCAAAGTGGTTATTTTTAAGAAACAGCAGATGTAGGGAAAGCTCTGAAAACTGAGTAGAAATTACTTTTTTGTAAGAGACATTTGCATATGTAAGGGAAAATCTCATCGTAAGGTTGTCTTCCTCTTTGTAACAGGAAAATGACCAAATCTCTTTACCTCTTATCAAGGGAAAAGATATCAGGTTACATTTCTTTTCTCTTCTTTTTAAAAGGAAAGATACAGGCAGGAATGGAGGTAAATATGCAGGCAGGCAGAAAGAGAGAGGAGGAAGAAGCATTTTATTTAGTTGTTCATCCTGGTTGCTCCCCACCAGGCTTCAGGACACGAACCTGAGTCTTCAGATGTATGTGGACTGCACTCTCAGCTCTAACTACTTCTCCACCAGGGCATGACAGATTTCTAGCCATGCCTTGTTTACTTTGTCTTTCTTCGCATAACTGGCCTTACCCTTCTCAAGTCAATAGACCGTCTCTCTAGTTACATGTATTATTTCGGGAGATGGCTAGGCTATTTCTTAGAGTTACTCAGTTTTCCTGTGTTTCTCATATAGAGGGTATACATGTTATCAACCTTCTTTTTCTCCTGTTATCGGTCTCTTATTACAGAGATGTCTCAGCCAAGAATCCAGAAGGGTAGAGAGAAAAACATTTTCTCTCCTATAGATTCCATTTGTATGAAGTTATAGAACAATTCTTTGAACTAATCATTTGTGACAGAAATATCAGTGATTGAAACAGGGAGTAGAATCATTGGCTGCAAAAAAGAAAACTTTATTGGGTGGTGCTATAGGGCAGAGAAGAAAGTTTCATGTTCTCTGGGCTGGTCAGCAATCAAGTAGACACCAGACAGATTAGTAGAAGAAAAAGAACAAATTTTATTACATATATGCATGTGGATTCTGAATCAAATGGGGCAAGATGAGGATATTTATTTTGAACTAAGGAATGGAATAGGGGCCTGGATTTCTAGGAGGGAGTAAGGGGATCCTTATGTCGAGGACAGAATGGCTCGTGAAGAAGATGGAGAGCTGTATTTGTTGTGTGCCCTGCAATGTTTTCCCTGGGTGTCTGCTTGCCTTTAGCTCAAAATAATGCACATTTTAAAGTGGCAGTTTTGGGGGTGGCATATTCTGTTCCCCTCACAAATGACAAAAATTAAACAACTTAGTAACCAGTTTGATGTCCTTTATTGAAGGGAAAACAGTCTTTGGGTTGGGGGATCACAGTGCCTCCCAAGCACTAGAACACTCATCCTCAGGGGTGTTTGAGCAAGAATGCATTTGCAGAATGTTAGAGGTGGAGCTCAGAACAGGGAAAGACTGACTAGGACCTGAAGGGTTTCCTTATAAGGCCAGAATGTCCTGTGTTCTACATAGGCTAAGGTTGAGTTGGAAGACGGCAATGGGTGTTAGGTTTCTTTGGCAGACAGACATTTCCTGAAAGTGCAGGCTAACCTAGGTTTCCATCTGTTTTCTGACTTGGGTTTTCTGACCACCATGGGGTGGTCTCCATTTTGTGAATGTCTGAACACATAACATTTTTACTTAAGAAAAATATTATAAAGTTATATGTATGTATATACAAACGTGCAAACATATATACACACATACTATCTCTAGGCAGATAGTGTCAGAGTTGAGCTAAAGTGACACAATACCTGATCATTGTCCACTGAGAACTGGAGAATTGCTTGATGTATGATGTAGAAGAGTAAAAATCTGTCACAACCCCCATAATAGGACTTTTTGGAAAAACTGTCTCACAGAGAGGACTCTGAAAGCTGGGTGGAGATTACCATTTTGTAACAGACATTTATATGAATACATATGTTTATTATATAAATTATATGTATGTATGCATGTAAGCATATGTGTATGAAACAACCTGCTTTGCCCTTGGCATGTGATGCAGCAACATCCTTTTCATGTTTCTCCTTTCACTTAGCTGCTTGCTGTCATATGGCTGTTTATCCTTGCCTGGTTCAGACCATATTTAACTCAATTTTTTGCAGGACCCCCACTGGACAGACCTGTGTGTTCCCTTTTGATCTCTGGGAGGTGTTCAGAGCAAAATGAGAAGAAAGTAGATTGAGGCCTTTTAACAGCATTAGAGTCTTCTTTTCTTTCTTAACACTTCTGGAAGGAACATAATTTTTCATCTACCTGTCACAGCAAGCTTTGCCTTATCTTCACACTTTGGCTTTTCCTTGGTAGACATGATCTTCCATCTCTCTGAATATTTCTTAGAGAATTATGAGACATTGATGGAAGAATCTAGGTATTTCTTCTTGTGTTCTTTCTGGCAAGTTTATATGAAGAAGGCATATGAGGACATTTTGCCCCTTGGTTTGTTGAGCTCACCCTTACCCTTAGTGACAGAGTGGCATGTTCTTGGTTGCAGCTTTTCCACAGAGTTCTGAGAGAGAGTTTGACAGACACACTTCGTCTCAAGGGCTCCATTGTGAACGAGTTTAATTAAAGGTATTTAAAGTGTGCCCTGGTGGCTTGGGTGGTAAATCAGCAGCTGGGGCATAGACCTTCTTTTCCCTCCCTCCCCTTCTTCCTTCCTTCCTTCCTTCCCTCTCTTCCTTCCTCTCTTTAAAAAACAACAAACAAAAGATAAATGTATTTAAAATGGTGACTTAAAACAACCTGTTGAGTTACTTAGTTTTACTGAATTTCTCCTATGTATACAGGAGGCATACATGTTATTATTAAACTTTATTTTGGTTTTTTTTCTCTTATCAGTCTGTTGAATATTTGATTACTTGCCAGCCTGGAAGAACTCAGAGGTATATGGGATGATTTTCTCCTGCACCGCGACAGTGGAAAACCCACACACCTGGTGTCAGACATCAGGTAGTGTAGTCATATAATATTAGTAAAGGGGAGACACGAGAGTGTGTGGCCCATGATCCATGGTTGGAAAGGATGTGGGAAATTTTCATTTCTTTTCCTTTTTTATAGTCTTTTCATTTTTTTATTGTAGTAATTATTCTATGTATTAAAATAAACTCATATGTATAGGTTCCCCATTCCTTGAATATATTTCAACACACTGTGCCCGCCACCAAATCTTCCCCATTGTCCAGTGGGTTCCACCACCATTTGCCCCACCCGCCCCATTCCCTTTTGGTAACTTCAGTTCTATTGCAAATGTCCAACGGTTGATTTTGTTTCATCTGTTCCTTTGTTTTGTCTATTCACATCCACCTATGAATGAGGTCATCTGGTATCTATCTTTCTTCTTTTGATTTGTTTCACTTACATAATCCCCTCTAGATCCATCCACATTGATTCAAGTAACAGGATTTCCTCTCTTCTAAGTGCTGTGTGGTATTCCATTGTGCATATGTACCACATCTTCTTTAAGATACTTTGTAGATCTTTTCCTTCTTGCTCCAACCAGATAATTATGTACTCATCAGCTATTACCCTGAGTTCTCCCCTCACTATCACCAGAAAGGTTTTTTTTCTCTTCTGTGTTGAATTATTTGTGTCCTGGATTCTAGGCATACCTCCTTTTTTAGCTTAGTCCCTTATTTCAGTGTAGCAAACCCTCCAGTGGCTGCCTCCCCAGGTGCTCTGCTCCAGAGACTTTACTGGGGCTCCATTAAGGAAACAATTGCTGACTGGTCAGCATGCTCAGGAAGATTCCAAGTCTTCTGTGCATGCATCAGCCCTCTTCATGCTTCATCATGCTTGTTCATACTTATGTGTTCAAAAAAATGATGGTGAAACTCCTCTGGAAGGTGATTTTAGTATTAAATCGAATCAAGATCACCTTTAGGTCATTCACAGCTGTTTTGCTCAGGTGGTAGGGTGAGTTAGAACTACTTAGTTTGGTGTGCCCTTGTGGCTCAGGCAGCCGAGAAGCTGGTGTGAAAACTACATGCAGGTCAAGACCTGGGTCCAGAACTATTTAGCTTTGTCAAAGACTTTTTTTTCTCTACTACCTCTTAGGCATTTATCTATTCTATTGCCTAGAACTACATTAGCCATGGAATCATAGTAGCTGAGGACTCCAGGACTCCTTTGTGTATTGAGGATAGTCTCGTGGAATGTTTTCCATTTTACTATTAGGCTTTTCTATTGCTGGTCTACTAATAGTTTGACTGCATATGAAAGTGAATCTAGAAAGAGTTTAACTTCAGAATGTTAAAAGTTTGGGTCAAATGTCTTCCACATTTCAATGTTGATCATGAGACGTATGACAGTGATTAACCTGTTGTATATAACTATTTTTCCCCTTCTCTCAGGAGGGTCTTAGGATTTTACTTTTAAACCCGCAATTGCAATTTCATGTCCTGGTGGCTTAGGCAGCTGAGACGCTGGCATGCAGACCATGCACAGCATAAGGACCCAGGTGTATGACCTGGGGCTGGGGTGGAAAACCAAAGTGAAACTAGAAGCAATTTCTTTCTTTCTTTTTTAAAAATTATTTTTGTTTAAAAGAGTAAGGAAGGAAAGGAGAGAGAGGAAGAAGAAGCATTTTAAGGAAAGAAGGAAGGAAGAGAAGGAAGAAGCATATTTATTTATTTGTATATTTTTGTTTTTCATCCAGGCCCAAGGTTGTGAACCCAGGTCCTTCAGCTTTACGTGGTCCCCATGCCAGCATCCAGCCACCAGGGTCACATGTAAGCTTCTCGAATCCATCACACTGCTGGAGCTGCATCTTAGTAAGTGTAGGTTTTATCCACTTGTCTCTCTGTCTACCTTCTCAGTCTACTATCATCTCTATCATCCATACAACAGTGGAGGGAAATTGGTATGAAAAGGAGAGAGAACTTTCTAAATATCTGTTTCTTTTCTTTTCATTGATCAAGTAGATAGTGGAGTTATTTTACAGCATCAAGATTATTACCTTTTTAAATATTTAATTTGACTTTCTTGTACCATTATGAGTGTGAATATTTTGTAGGGAAATAATTATCTCAGGATAGAGGCCTAGTTGAAGATGTAGATTTAAACAATAGAAGAGGAATATAGAGTTGTAAATGAGAATTCCTAGTTGTAATACAAACAATGATTTGAGAAAGACCCACGGATACACCTCAGACAACACTATCATTGAAGGGATAAGAAGAAGAAAATGAGATGGAAAGAAACAAGACAGAATAGTTTTTAATAGTGTTAAGTCTGTACTTTCTCATACTGTTCATCCCATAAGAAACTGATATTATATATTTTTTATTGTTGTTTTTGTTCTTCTCAAAAATTTTTTGAATTGAAGTAATATTTAGTTTACAAGCTGTAAAGTTTTCAGGTGAGAACTTCACACCTCAACAGCTGTATACACCACCTCACCTTACCACTAAATGTCCCCTTTTCTATCCACCATCAACCAGTCAGCTTCTTCTGCCTGTTTTACAAGCCCCTCTTCAGCCCACACCCTCTTTCCTTCTGGTAATCATGCTGTTGCCAGCCTGGGGACTTGTTTTCTTTTATCTGTTCATTTGCTTTGTCGTTTCTTTTCTTTTCTTTCTTTCTTTTTTTTTTTTTTGTATTCCACATAAATGAAATCATATGGTATTTGTCTTTCTCTTTCAGACTCATTTTAGATGCATAATCCCCTTAAATTCCATCCATGTTGCTTCTAATGACAAGATTTCATCTTCTTTTTTAGCTGAGCAATATTCGATTGTGTAGAAATACCACATCTTCTTTAATCACTTGTTGATGGGCATTTAGGTTGTTTCCGTATTTTGGCTGTTGTGAATCACGTTGCAATGAACAGAGGGATGCATATATGGTTTTGAATTAATGTTTTCATATTCTTTGAACAAGTACCCAAGGTAGAATTTCTGGATAATACGTTAGTTCTATTTTAATTTTTTGAGGAATCTCTTTACTGTTTTGTAGAGTAACTGTACCAATTTATTTTCCACAAAGAGTGCACATATATACAACCAGTCATTCTCTTATCTCCAAATCACAGGAAGCTGTTTCTGTATGCTGTGGATAAAAAGAATGACCAAGGGGTCATTTGATAATGATAGTTTTGACAAGTAAGTGTGAACAATGCATACTGATTCTGATGTCTTCTTGAAATAGCTAAACAGGGAGGGAGGTTCTGGAATAAAAAAAAGAAAATGAGACATTTTTCATAATGCTATTCTTACCACCAACATTTCAAAACATCATTTGGAAGACCACTTTCAGAACTACTTTCAGAAGACTACAGATGGAGAACCAACATACCTTTAATAGGTTGACAGATAACAATATGGAAGAAGAGAATATCTGCAATTTCATAGAACTAGTATGTGTCATAATAACAACAATAACAATATAATTTAATTATTATGGGGTTCTCATGTATCTTAGACCAATTGATCCATTCTCTTTTCCCACTTCTCACAGAGATTATTTTGCTCTCACATTTCTTAAGAAGGGTCAAGGTGTTAAATAACTAAATCTCAGTATAAATGGCAACCAGCTAGTAAGGAGAGTACTTGTCAAAATGATTGCAATGTAAGTCTGAAGAAGGCTGCCTCCTTGTCCATCAGAATCTTTGTCCACTGAGAAACTTACCAGAATTATGCAGTGCAGTTCCAGTGCATAGAGACACATGAACAGAGGCGGGTATCTGGGACAGTGATCTTCTTCCCCAGGTGGGTAGTTCACAAAATTCCTCCAGCAGTGAACATACTCTAAGGAAACACAGATTTTGGTTCATTCTAAAGGCACAACAGAGAGTTACTTTAAAGAGAGCTCAGCTTAAAAATCTATCACATATAAAGCCTTCTGCTCAATTTGCTGCTGGAGATGGGTTAGACTCCCCTCACCCCAATTCCTAAAAAGAACAATGCAGTTCATCTGAAGACCGCTGAGAGGCCATGGTGGCAAGAGTGGAAAAAGGAGTCATCATTTTTATATACTTCTTCCTATGAATTTTAGAACACAGCCCTTTTATTATTTTGGATCTTTAATTCTGAAAATTCAAGTCTGGGATTATCAATCTTCTGGCCCAGAAACACACCCACTACAGTCTCTCATAAAAACTTCAGATTCGTTGCTTATTGTTGTTACCTGAGACTCCCATAATCTGGACAATCACACCGCTGGTAAGGAGGTCCCTGAGTCCCTGCCGGTTTTGTTCATCCATGTGCCGAAATAGTCGCGCTGCGTAAATAACTAGAGTCACATTAGGGTGTTGACTCAAGAATCCTCGAATAGCCTGCGCGCACTCCCAACAGGGACTCCAGGACAAGAACCAGGTGATGGAGCAGCTGACAGATGGATGTGGCTGTCTTTCTGCAGTAAATTTTTCTATAAAATTGAGTTCAACATGCTTGGTGGTGTTTTTGGCTGAGTGTCGCCAGATTTTTTTGCTTCTACCCCACTTGATTTCAAAGAACAGACAGGCCTCTCTACGGAGTTCTCTGGGGTCAAAGAAGGCTTCAAATTCCCAGGGTTTGATTCTTCTCCTGAAATATAAGAAGCACCCCATGTTGTCATACCTCCATTAGAGGCCCCTTGGAAATCATTTCATGTTTCTTCTGTCAGGAATTGTAAAACATGACATCTTCATCAAAGTAGACAAAATTTTTTTAATGGTATTGAAGGAACATTGTTTTATGACATTATATAGATTTAAGGTGTTAAATCTAAATCAACATCTGTATGTACTACATTATCTTTATCATGAGCAAATCTTAGCGAAAGGAAGATATTCAATTATGTGATGGAAAAATATTTTAAAATAATTAAAAAGTATGCCATTTCAGGACACTTTCTTTTTCATTTTATATCTCAAAATTATTTGCAGAGTGGGGGCGGTCAATTGAATTGTTAGAATTTCTCTTACAAGAAATACTGTGGTGGGAGATTTTTTCCCACTACGGTATTTGATCACCACTCTATACCTAGCCTGGTCATATATGCCACTTTAAACAGGACAATCCTATTTTTTTTTCATATTTTCTGACCATTTCATTGTTTTAATAGAAATGCCCATTTTGTCCTATTTTTAATAAACCTGAACCATCTTTAATACAGGGCAAAGGGGCAGTCGAGTTGCCCCAGGCCCATTCTGTTGAGGGGTCCCAAAAGCAGCAGTCATTTTTGTCCTGTGTTTGCTGGCGCTGACTGTGGCAAGACACGGCACCTGCAGCTGTTGCCACCTCCTGTGAAGAAACAGGAGTCACACAGGAAGAGGATTCTCTCCTATCCTGCACACACCTGTTTCTTCAAAGGGAGCAGAGCACCACAGCGTGGTCAAGCTGCAGGTGAGTACTACGGGGGTTATCTCTGGCACTGGGAAGGTGAAAGTGATGTATAATTCAGGCAGGACATTTAGAGTGGGACTTACAGGGACGCCAAATTTGGTTTTCACCTAAGGTGCCAAAATTCATTGCATTGATCCTGTCAGTTTGTATGAAGTCTGCCAGACCACATGTTGTTACTATGTGGTCGCCAGTTGGCATCTCATAGTAATTCCTTGTTGCTGGCCTGGCTGCCCTGCCCTGCTCGTATTGCTCCACTTCCTCCCCTCTCCTTACTCACCAACACATAACTCCATCCCAATTTTTTTGCCTTCCCAGTGTCCTGTTTTTGTCTCAAGGAAATATGGTCAGCCTATCAATACCATTACTTGGTAGTCTTGAATTCATGCATAAATGTATCTTTGTTTTTCTTTTAAAGGTTTCTCCTTATATTGTAAACTTATTTTTTTAAAAGGAAAGGTGTGGGCAGAAATCAAGGTGAGCAGAGGCAAGCAGGCAGAAAGAAAGAGGAAGGAGAAGCATTTCATTCACTTTATTTAGTTCATCTTGGTTGTTCCAATTCCCACCCACCACCACCCCCAGTCCTGGGGTACAAACCTGGGTCCTTGGGATGTATGTGTACTGCACTCTTGGCCAAAGGCATTCGACAAAACCACTCTTCCACTAGGGTGTGCCATATTGTAAACTTTTTATCTCATACTTAATGTGCCATGTTCCAATGATTAATCATCACTATTCCTCAGTGGGCTCTAATTTTATTTTCTGTTTCAGAAAACATCAAATTGTCAATAAGATTCTATTGTCAAGTCTGAGAAGAGATTAATTTAGCCTCAGGATTCTCCCACATTAAATTCTGTATACTATTTCCTCCTAACAAAGAACCTCAGGATGCTCATAATGGCATTTCTAGATTTAACCCTCACCATGTCTCAAAGCCATGACCCAAGGGGAACTAAGGATTGTGATGAAGACTTCTTTGTAAAGTAATTGAGTCATAAATTTATTACATCCTAATATTTCCCACTCATCTCTGCAGTATCACAGGCATTTATTACATACATCAACTCTTTCCACTTATCATGTGGTGATAAATTCTGGACAACAGTCTCATTATAGTGATGTATTTATAAATGGGCACATAGTATAAAATACAAAGATGATAAGAAAGTGACAAATAAAGTTCCCTGGATTTTTCACTAATAGCCACAAAACATATGATTTAAAAAGTGAAGAGTAGGGCTTGCTCTTATGGTCAGGCAACTGAGGCACTGGTATGTGGAGCATATAAAGCCCAAGGACTCAGGTTTGAGACCTGACGCTGGTGTTAAAAATAAAAAATAAGCAACTAACTAAATAAAGATTTTACTTCCTTCCTTCCCTTCCTTCCTTTATTCCTTCCTCCTTCTCTCTTAAAAATAAAAATGAAGAGCAGGGCTCTTCCCTGTGGTTCAGGTCGCTGAGTCGGCTGGACTTTATAAAGCAAAGGACCTGATTCTCAATGAGGGCTGGATGGGTGGGGTAATGGATGACCAAAATAAATGTTTTTCCCTCCTTCCATCCTTCCTCTCTTAAAAAAATAAAAATAAAAAGAGAAGAGCAATAGAAAGACCGTAACAGAAAATTGGAAGTAATTTATTTAAGCCTAGAAGAAAAGATATATTAAGCAATAATCATGAAAGGGTCAAATATGATGAAGGATAGAATTGAACTGTTCATGGTGAACCTGCTGTATTATGTACAGATGTTGATTTATGATGATGCACGCCTTAAACCTACATGATGTTACACTGCAATGTTCCTTCAGTAAAATTTTCTAAAAGTTGGAAAAGGCAAAGGCAAAGAATGGGAGCATGATAAAAGAGGAAAGCAAAAGTATAGGCAAATTATAGGCCTGTAACTGTTAAATACCCATTTATTCTTGGTTGAATTAAATGTGCACAAGGATGGCATCATTCTTACCTCAAGGTGTTATCTCCAAGTGAAGGACCTGTTGACCAAGAAATGATTATGTCAAATAACATCAAATACAAGTTGAACTACTAAGAAAAACAAAAATGTATTCTTCTAAACTTGCACACTGTATCTGAATAAGGAGTTAGAAGTTTCCTCCTAAATTAATAGCATTGGATCAACTTTCCCAGGGTCTTGAATGTGGGTCCTCGGACTTTATGTGGACTATGTGTCCCCATAGCAATGGACTTAACACCCGAGCCACCGGGGCACACCTGCTTGGTACTCTTACTGCAGATTATTTTTATAAACTCTTCTCTAACCTAACCAGTTTACTTATTATATTCCAAACTTCATCTCTGTAAATTCTCTCAAGCTCTTTGTCAATCAACTCAGAATCTCCATCTCCTCTTTACCAGTCTAAATTCTACCCTTCCATTGGGATCCAACTGAAATCCCATCTCATCTGGCAGTTTTCTCCTTCCACAATTTGAAGTGTTCTCCCTCTCCCACAGTTTTTCCCACATTAAATAGTAGGACTGTAAATTATCAGTTTATATGCCCTGTACTGCAACTTCCTTTACTGTCTTAAACTGTTCATTTTAACTGCAGTTTACTACATCTTTCATTATGATAAAGCAAGTATTGATTCAGGTACAGTAGTAGAAATAACAAAAATAATAAATGTTTAAGAATAATATATTAATAAATAGAAAACTTGGAAAATGCCCAGGATGCAAGCACAGCAGAGCACACACACACACACACACACACACACACACACACACACACTTCTCTTTTTAAGAACATGGGACTGCCAGGCCCCCATCCATGTTACCTCCGTCAGAAGTCATGGCGATCCGTCCCTGGCCTTCTCCCTGCAAGTTATATGTGTGCTGAGCACTCCCACCTGCAACAAGACTGAACATTGTTTCTTAAGGTGTGCCACTGCCATTGGCTTGGGGAGGATGACTCATTCCTGACTCTCTACCAGTTCCTGGTGTCTAGCCTATAGGAAGAGCAAGCAGATTAGGAGGGAAGT